>JAWPHD010009012.1:0-108677 GCA_037043455.1 Cyrtodaria siliqua | reverse complement strand
TTCATTATTCAATATATATAATTAAGCCAGTGTCAGTTCGGCTAGTCTAGAAAGAAGAATTTTTTAAGTCATGTAGACACCAACTTGTACCTTTATATATAATATAGATATACAAATTGAACAGGAAAAGTAGCATTCAAGGACAGCAGTCAACCACAAACACACACAGAAACAAAGACCAAATGTAAAGATGAATAAAAGGCCAAATAGGACTTCACAAACAAAAAATGATCATATACTTATATGCTACGTATTTATCTTAACACGCGCGCATTTCAGAATCACAAAACTATGCTTGGAGCTTTTCTAATTTGTACCTGGTGATACTTGTCGTAGAATTTGTCTGGTTTAGTTATTAAAACATTATATAGAAACAGTGTAACCAAATTATATTTATCAATGCAAAGTTATTCACTGCTACAAATGCAACTGGGAACCCATCCTGCAAAGGATTGTAGTCCCCATCCTCTGGATAACCTGACACACTCTGGATAACCAGACCCACTCTGAATAACCTGACCCACTCTGGATAACCTAACCTACTCTGAATAACCTGACCCACTCTGGATAACCTGACCCACTCTGGATAACCTGACCCACTCTGGATAACCAGACCCACTCTGAATAACCTGACCCACTCTGGATAACCAGACCCACTCTGAATAACCTGACACACTCTGGATAACCTGACCCACTTTGGATAACCTGACCCACTCTGGATAACCAGACCCACTCTGGATAACCAGACCCATTCTGAATAACCTGACCCATCCTGGATAACCTGACACACTCTGGATAACCTGACAGCATGTCATAAAAGTATCAAATTATTGTATTCACATCGTCAGAGTATGCTAAGATGATCTCTCTGGAATAAATCACATTTTTAGCATGGTGAACTTGCTTACCAAGCTTTAGCAACCATGTTTTTTCACGAATCCTAACTACAGCCTCACTGATGAATCGACGCATTGCCTGAAAAAGAAAACCCATATTTTAACAGGTGTTTCTTCTTTTCTAGTGCGGATACAAATAAGGTAATTTCATTTATAAATTTCAAATAATTTCCTCGATATATTGTTTAAGATATATATATTGTTTATGTAGCTATTTCATCTATTGTTCCATCGTTTTGCTGTGCGTTCTATAAATAGATCAATCAATCATCATCATCACGTGATCATCACTTGATCTTGCGTAAAGTGTATTCATACGCTGTATTGTTCTCCTAGGATAGTGTATTGAGATTTGTAACCAGTTCATTTTATAACTTATTTCTCTTGCAACACCATCAAATGCATATCTTCCATCTTTCTTGGATTTATATATTTAAGAAATATACATGGCCTTTATAGTCTTCATATAATATTTAATAGGTTTGGTCAGTAATGGTTATCGCATAAGCTACTATCCTTTGTAAAAAGTTGTTGTTGCCCATTCTCCGGAATAAGATTTTTAGCTTACTTTGTAGTACGCTGTGTAATATTTTTAAGTTTTTACCTCCCTTGCTATGAAGTTAAAATGACTGATTCGGTAGTAAAATAATCCTGAATACTTGTTCTAATCGTGTTGGCGATCCCGAGTGACTATATTTAGACTTCGGGTCTATTCGGACACTCCGGTTTTGAGTCCCATTATATTATAGTTCATTAAAATTTGTAAAGGATTGTGAGCTAAGTCGGGAGAGCGGCAGTCCCAGAAAGTTATACAGCGAGCGGGATGGGTTCGAATCTGAGCAATTCTAATTATATTTTTTTTATGTAAAAAAGTTTAATTAATTCATGCCCAATGGTCTTTAAAGGGGTATATCAGGATTTTTCTAGAAATATCTTAAATTATAAAATTGTTCTCGTTCACGATATAAAACACTATCAATCAAAATGTGAAGCTAGAACCATTTTGTTAATGTCTAAAGTTTCAGAACATCATATAGCTAGGGTGGAATTGCACGTAATTAACTGAAATTAACCCTGGTGTGTCACCTAGGATAGCACGTATTACTGTGCAGAATGAATTTCTTTGCAAATAAAAGATTTTGTAGGCGCATTATGTTTTGGTCCTGTAGATTAAAAAATATTAATATTTGTCAATTTTATATCGGACGCCTGGACCTCCATAAAAAGCCTTATATACTCTCTTTAAGACTTAAGTCAGAAAACAAATTGTGTGTGTTTGTGTGATGAGTGGGGGGATTTTTTTAAAATATTTTTACGACTTTTCTGTTTTCATCTATGCGTCAGTTTGGTAGAGATATAGGTAGACCTCATCTGTTTTGAAACAAACTCGTAGAACCCCAGTCCTGCCAGCGCGTTAGTAAGTAGCTGTCAAACATTCTTCAATGTGCAAACGCGGAACAAGCGGGACTCGAACGTATGACTCTAGCATTGAGAGATATACATTACACAAACAAGAGTTCTAAACATAAATATGTTACCTTTTATTACAATTTCAAATTACATGCAAAACTGATTGAATTATATTCTGTTAAGGCCAAAACACAAATATGTTTAAAAACAAAACAAAGCAACAAAAAAATGAAGGGTTAAAAAGTTGTTGTGTCGGGGGTAAAAACGGCTATTCGGTTGGGTGACAGGAAACATAACACTTACCTAGGCCTAAGGTAGTAAACGGAATTTACCGTGACTTTGGTGATTATTGTCAACAAACGATTTGTCCACGTAAAAATTACAATTAGGGATATGAATCGTGAAATTCTCATTAGCGTAGCTACCTATTAGACCAAAAGGCCCGGGTCTTCACGTCATGTTCACATACATGGTTGAAAAATATATCAACGAAATAATTGTGTATGAACATCATGTTCACTCCTAGTTGTGAGATTAAATCACAACGGTATCCCGAGAAGAGTGGTACTCCGAATTGTGAGAATGAACTACAACGGTATCCCGAGACCAGTGGTATTCCGAGTTGTGAGAATAAATAACAACGGTATCCCGAGACCAGGGATACTCCGAGTTGTGAGATTAAATTCAAATGAGCACAAAGATGTATAAGTTATGTTTTGTATATGTGTAGTCTGTTTATCTCTACTACAAGTAGTGTGTAAAACATATGTTCTTTTCGTTGAAGGTCACACTTTTTGGAACTAGGAAACTTCAGGGAGAATTTGTCACTTTACAGTGATATTCCATGTTTAAATTTGTATATTATAAATCTTTGTGCAGCGGGGAATAGGGCTGTCTTTCAGACTACACTCGAGTTCATTTAATAGTAGTCGATATAAATCCAAGGTTGTTTCCTATTTTAATTCAGCTATGTTGGTCAAAGGGTCTTTGAATTACCTCCCCTTGAATTGGCAAAATTAGCTGTCTTGACCTTTTTGATGCTATATTCATTTCTGATGATTCAATCTTTGACAGGTGAGGATAGTATATGTTTTTTGATACACTTTAACACCTGTGAAGATATCGTTCACGTATGATGATTAATTTTCATTATAACCAAACATTCCTTTTGTTCCCTTCTTTATTCCTGTATACACCTTACCTTATCTTGTTTTTATCGCATTACTTCCAGATACATTAAACAATGCATTGATGTATTATTACATGCAATGATATATTATTATTAAGAAGAATTGGCACATTTTCAGTCCATACGTGATTGGAAAGAAACCTTCCATTACATGGATGCACAAATCATAGTTAAACATGCTCTCAGTACCTTCGGTACTTTGATTTGTCTCTTGATTGTCCATCAGAACACACAGTTCACCTGCAACCGACTTAAACTCCTCTTTCGGAATCCCCGGACATTTGTTCCTAAGTTGTACTCTATAATCCTCTTGCTTTAAGGTAAATATAGAACTGTGAGGAATACATTCTATCAAAATCAAATTCTGAATGATACAACTTTGTCCGTTCATGTATCTGAATTGTTCTATAACACAACCACCATATTGTGAAAACTGACAGGCTCGTACCTTGAGTCTTTTTCCCATTATGCAAGATTGGGTTTGACCGTGCTAGTGGGGTCCGGGTGCATGCTTTCCCGGACTTTTTTAAAATAAAGTCTCCAAATTGTTCGTTTTTGTATATTTTAGTGGCAAAATGATGAACCAAAAATACACGGATTTTCTAACAGCTTTTGATATTTTACTACACAAGAATACATTAGTGCCATGCCATGAAGCTCCATATGTCGACTATGTTCAAATAATGTGTAAAATTAGGTAAAAAAAAAGTTTTGCATCTAAGATTTTCCTTACGCAGCTGCGTATCTGCGTATAGGCAGGTACGCAGCCTGACTGGATGCCATCTAAGTTGCATTGTTTCCGCCAACTCAGTTAAAGACGATACAGTCTCGTATTCTTCAATAACATAGAAGACGATGATAATACCCCCGTCCTGTACGCGTTGTAACTTGCTGGCTAGTACCTCTGGTGCTGTGAAGTCATCCAACATATCATCAGTAATATACATGTCTTCCATATCTTTTCTCACATTTAGTAATCTGTCATGCTGAAGAACATATATTTATGACACAAATTATAACAAATTAATTTAATGTTTAACACATTAGATGGGTTTGTAAGAACTTCCTAACAATATTCTTCAGAATTAACTGACTGTTTGCAACAATATTTCAGAAAAGTATAATCTTTACAATCATGTAGATCTTTGTCACATTGAGCCCATTGCCACCTGAAATACACGTTTGCAATTTAAGTTTTCTTTTCATTCCCATTAACATGAAAACAGGTACAACTCGTAGACCTGCCGGATCTGGTTGTGGAAAGTCAATTTTTGTTCAGATTTGTTATTTACATTCATCTATCTTTCAATGATATGGTTTTAATTTATTTTCACTTTAATTACATATGAAAATCATGGATTGACTTCATAACATCTAACAATTAATCGAATAATTTGTTATACCCCTGCCGCGTTGTTTGGTCTTTCAGATTATGTAGACGCCACTGAATCATCATCTTGAATCCATTTCCCGCATATTTTTTCCTCATAAGACAAACTTCATAAGTCAAAAGTTGCTTGTGCAGTGTGGCGGCAGTAAAACGTCTCGCCGCGCTTGCAATCAGTACTGTTATTCATTCGATCTTTGGAGATCACTGACCCCAATACTTATATTAAGTGATCGGTCGTACATTTTCAATTTCCTTTGTTTCTTACTTAATTTTCGATTCGGTGGTTCCACTACTCCGGCCGATAAAAGGCTCTGGGTATTGTTTAACCACTCAAAGGATATGTTGTCTGCTTTTTAATTTAGTCATTTGGCTGTTACTTGGGATACGCAGGCTTCATAACCGCTGCTCCCAACTATATTGCTTTTTGTTTATTTCGCTCTTTGGGGCATACAATTTTATTAGATCCTGGGACCATACGCCGCTGGATGTAGGGGATGAAATAAAGATACAAATATTAGTATATTCACCGCCATATGATTCATCTTCGGGATGGTTAAAATTCTGTACTGTTTTTTTTAATGAATATTAAGTTCTGCTCAACCCGGGGCTAGAGGGCGTGAGCGGTAGCTAGCATATTTCACTACCGCTCATGAACAGTCTCAATCAAACCGAGACTGCAATATTTCGTATGTGTCGTGCTCGGCCGTTGCCAAAGGTCCATTATTATAATCTTTTTCATAAGTCAAAAGTCAAAAGTCGTTAGTCAGAAGTCATAACTTAAAACATAAAGGTACCTATAGGCTTCCGTATGTTTAAGTTCTGTATTGTTACCGTAAAGAGGATGAAAGCGAGCGTATTTCTAAAAAAAGTCCGAGACAACGGCATTTTCTTACTATTTTTTTTCTATGTTTGCGTTTTACTTGTCATGATTGTCACCTCTGGTGTATATCAATATACAGTTAATCCTCTGGAGTTGTAACCATATCGCGTACGCTGTCATCTGTCATCTGCGTATAGAATAGTCTCGGCCTGCCGTATCATGCATATGTCTTTTTTGCAGATATCGCTCTGGGCAGATTAGGTCAATTAAAGCGCCCACTGGCTATTATACCTATTTATTCGCGCGTTTTTTTCACGCGCATAAAGTCGACGCTTGCGTGGCGTCATGTTTTAACGTACAATGTCACTTTGATACACCAGTTAAACGTTTTGACTCACTTGCTGCTTCTCATCATTTACAAATAAGAAATTAATATTAAATTAACTTGAACATTTAAAGTCTCAAAGAATCTGTCAAAATCTCGCCAAAATAGCTCCAACGGGAGGATCGACTTCAACCGTCCTACTTTCCCAGGCCTTGGATCTAAATCCGCGTAGCATAGCGTATCGAAGAAATCAGAAATCAGGCCGTACGGGTGACCGAGGTTAAGTATAGAATTACCATCATGCTGTTGTTCACATCAACAACGCTATGCAAGCTTAATAATTACTCAAGCTCAAGTGTGAGATTTAAAATAATTGCTCAAGCCAATACACCTTAAGAATAAGACTAGCGCAAGATGTGTTTTTGTATGACATTGAATGATCATTATATGAACAGGTGCGTAAATACTAATAAGAGGAAGTCTCGGTGCCATGAGTTTTTATTATTGGATTTTATAAATATAATATCTAATATATGGAGAATCATAAATGGGTATTTGCATATCATACCCTATGTCAGGCCGAGAGCTTGAGCCTGAGGGCTGATATGAGTCTGATATAGGGCCTGATATAGGGTGTGATATAAAAATAGACATTTTTTATTTTATTTATCATATACTTCAGCTTTGTTGAAATGTCAGCTCACTAACTACGCTATTTGCCAGGGAGAAAAAAAATGGTGTCAATAGATCTAGTCCATTCTGACTGTGTTATGTCTGTCGCCTAAGTGGTACACAAATTGGTTTTCCGAAACTTGATTGAAAATGAATGCCATTGAATTTGAAATTTTCTAATCCAGAAAATAAATGGTCATAAGTGGTTATTTTATCCACGGATAATGACTCTATAACCAATAATCTGGCTTGAAAACAGGATGGATGTAACAAATGAAACGCAGACAAATCGTATACAGTTATTTCCGTGATATGACATTGTTTACCCTTTATTTCAACCGTGTGATAAAGCGATATTGACCGGCAACGAAATTCTGATTGATATGACAAGATAGGTCTATAGTTTCCTTGCTTGACGTCCAGCATATAAGAGCAGTTCTAGGAGACTGGGCGGGGTAACCTGTCATGTGTACGACGGGGTAGTCCTGTGTGGCAGGACTATACAGTTGAATAATGAGCTCAATGCTACAAGTCGGCACCGTCGTCATATAACTGAAAGTTTGTTAAAAGCGACGTTAATCCCCATGCATATATACTGTAAATTAACTGAGTGTAAGTGTAGCAATGCGTAATCACTGTAGATCAGTATTGTACGGTGTCCGGTTGGGGCCAGATACAATGTCGTATTGTCGTGGGCGACAATGCGACGCCCGACAACGCGACATCGCGACATCGCGATACGACAGTGCGACATTGCGATACGACAACTCGACATTGCGATACGACATCATCGCGACATTACGACAATTGAAAGAATGTCGCGTTGTCGTGGGCGACATTACGGCAATACGACATAATGTCGCGTTGTCGTGAGCGACAATGCGACGCCCGACAATGCGACATCGCGACATCGCGATACGACATCGCGACAATACGATACGACATCACGACATCATTATCGCGATGTCGTATCGCAATGTCGTGATGTCGTATCGCAATGTCGAGTTGTCGTATCGCGATGTCGCACTGACGTATCGCGATGTCGCGTTGTCGGGCGTCGCATTGTCGCCCACGACAATACGACATTGTATCTGGCCCCAACCGGACACCGTACTCTAGTGTTTAATCTACTTTTCAAACCAGTCAGATCTTTAAACTTCATAAACACTGGCTTATTATTTTATGAAAATAACATGTGTCCTATCAACCAACAACTGTGTATACTTTCCAAACCGATGATAAGACGGTGGTCACATGTATGTACTTGATTGTTATTCTTTTTAACTGAACGGATCTATTCTTGTCACTGTTTTAAATGAAAATCGGTATCCTGAATACTATGTTTCTTTGTCAAAGGAGTATCAATATTATTCATAACTCATATAATCTAACTATATGCATGTCCTGGTGTATTTATTGTGTTTGCAATATGTTGTGATTACTGGTCTATCTTTGAGAATGTTTAACTAAAAATATACTACACATGATTTCTAGAAAATACTACATTTTTGGCATGTAATAATATAAAAGCGTTTTTTACTAACGGTAGTTTAGACAATTATACTATGTTGACTTGCTATGAAGTTTGTGAAGCACTCATCTTCCTATTAGATAATATTTTCGTCAGGTATGGAACCATCGTTTATAAACAAATTTTTGGTGTCCGTATGGGTACGAACTGTGCACCACTTGTCGCAGATTTGTTCTTATTTTGCTATGAAAGGGATTTCATGTTGAGTATTTCACCAGATACCCAGGCAGATGTTATTGAAGCCTTTAATGACACCTCTCGGTATCTGGATGACATATTGAACATTGACAACCCTTTCTTTCCAACTATGGACCATAAACTTCGTAAAACCTTTACAAAATTTTATTATCGTAACCCTGATCTTCTTTCCAAATATAAAAGTAATTTAAGGACTCTTCTGCGACAAGGACTATCACAACCTGACTTCTATGGTGATGTGATTTACAAACTTCGTAAGATTCTTGGTCATGATCACTTTCATACTATCTTTGTTAAACTTGTTAAAAAGTTTATCAAAAGAGGTTATGACCCTATCATTTTGCAACGTACTGCATGCTTGGTGGTGGACCCTTTTACAGTTCGCCACTATGCTTTTCTCTTTAATTGTACGATGGACCGGACAGGCTGTGGACACTATGATGACCCTACCTAAAGCCCATTAGGATGGTGGAGTTTGATATTTGTCCATGATCTTTCTTGTCGTGCCCTTAATGGTTTATTCTCTTACTGCTCTGACTTCTGCCAAGTCATTGAGTACCTTCATTGTGGCTTTCTAGGCTATTGTCTTTTGTATAATATTTACACGAGCATATTTGTGTTTTACTTATATTGCCTATTGATGCTTCATTGTTGGGTAGAGATTAGATCATGGCGGGGATTTCTTTATTTACACTGTCCTGTTTTAATGGGATGACAGTAGGGTAAGTGTGAGGTTTGGTGCACCCTAGAACAGGTTTAAACCCCAGTGGCCTACTTTGCCACTGACCGTTCCAATGCGGTAGCCCTATTGTCAACCCTTTTGTGTTTGTGATGTCGTTTGAATTTATTATTGCTTTTGCCTTCTTGTTTGTATTTTTGCGTGTTTGTTTCTGTGTTTTGTGGTTGACTGTCCTCCTTGAATGCTACTTTCCCTGTCCGATTTTTTATAATTCTTCGTATATAACTATATATGTTTTGCTTTTAAAAAGAATTGAGCATTAGAATATACTTTTTTATTTTTGTTTTTATTAAAATAAAATGGGTGGGGTACGGAAAATGTATGTTTGCTTTTTAAAGTAAAAAGACGAATAAGGATTACAATGGTTTGTGTATGTTTTGAAAGATATGTTTATATGTAAATGAAAAATATTAGTTGTTTTTCAATAAATATAATGTTATGACAAACATTGTGAAAATGTCCTGTGACTCTATTTTCCCTGTTTTTAGTGAAATTTTGGAGTTAGAAGTATGTGTCTTCTCCAAAGACGTCTATTTGAGAAGAAAGTGTGATGACCTACCATTTTATTTGATAATTTTGTATCTAAATCATGCCAAAGAAGAAGCTCTAAATTTCCCTTTAAAAAAATCTCAGCACTACGTCCATTCCCAGCCAACCTCCTTAAATAGTGGAATACGTAATATAAAAGTAATATAAAAGTACATACTATACTAAGTTGCAAAAGAAACTGGACACTTTTTACTTTACACCCTATCCTTTTTATCAAGCGACAGTCCCTTAATGATTCGACCTTTTGCAAAACAAATGACAGCATGATATTAATAATGGAATGATAAAAACGTTGGTACCAAACATCATGGCATATTCATTTTGGAATTTGTCAATTTAATTCTAAAATGACTTAATAGAATTAAATCTTAACAAAACTCAGTGTCCTATTTCTTTTGCAACTGAGTATACATTTGTAAGCTAACTTTACACGCGACATCTATGTCAAAAACTTGTGTATAATAATTTACAGTGAAAATGTCAAAATAACTCCAAAATGTGTGTAATTTGAAGATGATTACTTGTTTCAAAAAAAATTACATAGCACCTTTTCGTATACAAGTTTAAAAAAAACGTTGAGCAGGAGAACATACTTGTTTATCTTCGATTATAATTTTAATTTAGGGGTACGGTCTATAAATGTTTGCTTTTAAAAGCAAAAACAAAATGATTGTGGATTACATTTCTTTGTGAATGTTTTGAAAAATATTTATATATGTAATTGATTTTTTAAATAAGTTTAATGTTATGGAAAAAAGAAATGCGAAAACGTTCAATGATTTTATTTCTCCTCTTTTCAGTGAAAGTTTTTTTCAACATGTTCAAAGACGTCTAGCGGAAAACAAAAGTGCGGTGAAGTAACTTTTTTAAATAATTTTATATTTAAATCATACCAAAGAATAAGTAATAATTAAAATAATATCTCAGCACTACGTCCTTTCCCAGCCAACCTCCTTAATTTGTTTACACGTTCACATATACACTGCTACACTTGAATAATAAATACAACCTTGATTTAATTGTTCATTTATTAGTAGACAGCATACGCCATAATAAAAGTCATGTGTTTATTGATTAAGTCACATCATATGCTTGTATTTATAAAAGATACCACTGACGAGATACGAGGATAAACATATTAAACTGGACGTTTTTTAAACAAATTTTGGAATTACACAAAATGGGGCATACGTCTTATATTTCATTCCTGTTAGACGCCATATAACCTTTCATGTGTTGGTGCGCCTTAAAACCCAATTCATTTCCAATTCAGTTACAAGATTGTAAAGACGTTTGAATTTTTTTATGTACGCCTTGCAATCGGTAAACATATAAAAAAGGCATAACGTGATCTGAGGAAAACCGAGTTTATTAACTATTGCACTTGTAATAAAAAGTGTCACACGTTTTTTGTATAAACACTTATCATTACTTGGTTGAACACTACGTGTTTAACATTGGTTGTACAAACTAACGCAATTGGTATCGACGTTTATAAGAAGCCAACAAACTGAACAAACCCAGATAAGAGGCAAATGTATTGAAACCGTTTAAATGCCACTTATTAGAATAAAATCAATTCTTTAGAAATAAGTACAAAGCAGCCTTCAATAGAAAAAACATTGCATGTCGAAAAGAGTTCGATGCTAGCTTTGTTTGATGTCCACATTTGGGCTCTAGTTTACGTCATCGTGTCCACATTTGGGCTCTAGTTTACGTCATCGTGTCCACATTTGGGCTCTAGTTTACGTCATCGTAACAGCTGGTTCATTTCGATTATAGATAATAATATATTACGTCACTTTTAATTGAATATTGTTTGAAATTCAAGCTACTGAAATTCAGCGTTAACATTAAAGATTTCGAAAATTCATCTGCAGAAGCATTTTTAGTGGTAATTATAGTAAACATGACCTCGAAATAATTTTATTTGGTATACTTTAGAATTAGAAACATCGAAATCTGCACTATTAAACGTTCATAACAAACTTCCCGAGTAACCAGGTGTTTCAATGTTATAATTGTTTCTAAGAAAACACATCGATTTAAAAGCCGTAACATGTGTTCATGGAATAAAAGCAGACGATTTAAACTCATTATTGTGCATTTCAACTGTATCTCCAATCAAGAATGAAATACAAAAAACAATGTGAACCTTATTGACATATTCTTAGGTGGGTATTTAGGAATTTCGGCTAGTTTTTATAGGTTATTTAACAGTATTCTGTACAATACGGATATATATTTGGACGAGTACACAGCTTGGAAAATCATATTGGACGAGCCGCTAGGCGAGTCCAATATGATTTTCCAAGCTGTGTACGAGTCCAAATATATTCCGTATTGTACAGAACACTGTTAAATGATCTTTTTATTCTATACCTCGACTTTTTCCCTAAAATATATTTTGTATTATGCAGAATAATGTTAAACGACAATAATGATCCGGTGACAACAGGAGCTTTATCGTAACGCTTTATCTAGAGCGCCTGTCGATTCAGACTTTCATTCGGAACCTTTTCACGCGCTTCGGTCTTTATCATAGGTTTAACATGGGACCTGTGAATCGTACAATACGAAAAGAATACGGGTTATTTTGTACGCGCGTGCGTCCCGATACGGGAATATATTGTACGGTCACGTGATTCGAATGAGCGTCTACGATTGGACGTATAAATTAGGTATAGAATAAATTTATTTATTTATAATCGTTACTTATGGTGCTTATAATACGGACTTGCCTTTTGGTACTGGCAATCAGATCCATGTTTTCTAGAATGCTGTCTTTTGTCAAATAATTTAAGCGACTATGAATATCCATTCAAGCATTGCCGCCATTTAATTTAACCATCATTTGCTATATATATTGAACCACGAATCATATAGTTATTGATTAAAATATTAATAAAATGTTCGAAATCTGTAATATGTAACAACAAAAGGAAGCACACCATTATGTGGTCCGAGTATTATCGTTCATACCCCATTTAACCATTTCCATAAGAAGCGAAAACGGAGTTGGCTAGGGTATAAAATAAAACCCTAATTTCGGCTTTAAAAGTTTACATATTGTAAAAATTAAAACATTTAATAGGTAATTTTAAACAGGTTATCGCATTTTTTCAGTAAAAACGTGTTTTTATTGTCGAAATATCCGTTATACAATCATGATAAATATAAGCTTTCCCATCGCTTAATGGAATTCAGGCGGGACCACATAATGAGTGAAACAATAAATACACCGCGTTGACATGGTAACCAATGAAGTCACCTGGTGCCATTCGAACTCCTTCTATAAAGACGCAGATCGCGCATCAATTAGTTATCCAGTAATCAATCAATACGATACCTCCGACAAACAACAGCACGTGCGACTGTATTATACTGAAACCTATTGCTAGTATACTACGACATCAACAACTGACATGTCGCCAGTACTTAGATATCTCCGCCCTATTCTTGATGTCGGAATATATTGATAATAGTTTATATAACATAGTTGCACGTGCTTTATACGCGTGCTGTTGTTTGTCGGAGGTATCGTTCTGGTTTGATTGGTTGAAATGGATAAATGATTGACATCTGGCGACATGTTAATTGGGTGGAGATAACTTTGTAAATAAACTGTACACGTGATAGCACGGTATTTATTGCACGATCTGAAGAACCAAAACTTGTCTTTTTTGTGCTGACTTATTTTTGTAACACAATCTCAAGTTAATATTATTCAATTGAAAACAAACATTTTACTCCCATTCCGGCTTGCTTGTGAAACTGTTGTTAACACGTAAACTCCAAAGAGTGATATAAAACACAATCAATTCTTAACGATACGCATTGTGAGTATTAAAGAGTACCGAATGCGTTCTACGCCAACTGAAACGTCTTCGTCAATTTCCATAACCGGTAAACAATGCGTTTAAAGTAGACGAGACAGTTGCGATTGTAAGTAAAAGAACTCGGCATGCATCGGAACTTTTCTGTATCAATAATTTAGCTGTTACAGTAGTAAAATTAGTTTTTTTCCCATTTACTAGTCAATATGCCTAAGTACTCACCTAAGAAAATATCAGTAATATTCTCATTGTTTTGCGTATTTCGCGTTTGATTGGAGAGGCTTGTTGAACTGTGCCTAAGTACTCACCTAAGAAAATGCCAGTAATATTCTCATTGTTTTGCGTATTTCGCGTTTTATTGGAGAAGCTTGTTGAACTGCAAAATAACGAGTTTAAATCGTCGGGTTTGATTGCATGAACACATGTTGCTGTCTTTGCATGAACCGTCTTAAAACTTCCAAGTCGATAACATTTGTACAATAGGGTACTTAGGATTTTGTTAAGTACTTTGAACTAGTGCAGCTGTCGGTGTTCCTTATTCTAAAATATGCTAACTCACATCATTTTTGACATCATGTTTTTCTAGCAGAACCACTACAAATGCATTTGCTAAATAACGTTTTGAAATACAGTTACTTGAATTTAAAACGATATTCAATTAACATGGAGGTAATGTATCCATATTTCATATTAGTATAGACGGAACATCTGCAATAAATGGGTCCAACTTATTTGTTGTATTATTTCCTACCAATCTTAAAAAGTGTATATCTGCAAGGGGAATTTGATTCATGTTACGTGTTTTTTCAGCACGTTTCATGGATTTTATGAATATTGAGTTCTGCTCTAGGGGGAGTGAACGGCAGCAAGCATATTTCACTACCGTTCATGAACAGTCTCAATCAAATCGAGACTGAAATATTTCGTATTTACCATGTATGTTCGGCAGTTTCCAAAGGTCCACTGTCATACTCTTTCATATAAAATGGTGGTAACTCTCAAAAGATGTAACGATTTATTCTAAAATATATTTAAACTGAAAAAATAACTTAAGATACAAAGGTGAATAATTAGGAATTTTGTTTGGTGTATATCCATCCTTAATAGTGAAACTATACTGACGAGATAAAGAAACGCCTCATCGGGAATTTCCGCTATATATTGTATGTACACTATGCTGCTGTTAATCGAATGGTACATGATTACGTAAGACCTTTCTTTTCGGAAAAAATACTAAAACAACACCATAACACAGCAAATAGTATTTCTTCAAAGTTTGATTATTGGCAATGTATCTGTTTGGCTCAAGCATGTGAGCAAACTTAGGATGCAAATTTCTGCTAACTCTTTACGTTAAATACAGTACTAAAATAGTCAATTTTTCAAAGAGGAACTTCAATATTTATGAATTTCTTGTTATAAAGTGTACTGTGATTAAAACGTCTACAACATCACAGTTGTGTCCTTTCTCTAACCAACTGCAACTTTGTTTTACAAAACATCTTGGGATTTCTTTGGAATATTATGTGGCATTAAGTGTGCGGTATATACAATATATAGAGGAAATTCCCGATGAGGCGTTTCTTTATCTCGTCAGTATAGTTTGTTTTTCACTGCAATGACATAACATACTGTATGTTTGCAATGTGTGTGTAAAAGCGGTAACATTTCTCGAATGTCTTCAACAGAGTCTTTTTTAAGAGATAGAGACAATTAGCAAGCATATGTGGGATGATATATGACTAATTCCTGTCGTTTTAATGTTACTTGAAGGGCACTTAATGCTGCATTATTTTGCGTTTAGTAAAAAGTGCGTTAACACAAATAGGCAGATAACTAGCTGTCTAAGACGAAACAATTATCTCGGAAGAATAACCTCCTGGTACTTGAAGTAATGCATTTTTCGTCGTAGTTCTAATGATTTACTGAAATTGCATAGACCCAACAACATAAAAAATGCATTAACTAGAAATTTTAGCGTTGAAGAAATCCACAGTCCACAGCGAGATCAACAATTTTAAAGTGTCGGTCTTCCGAAACTAAATTATATTGCTTTCATCATGAACTAAACTAATCGCTTTGAGGTTGTAGATTTGTAGGTCTTAGACCAAAGGTGATTCCCACAAGTCAGGCATTATATTGGTTTAAACATATTTATTTCAGCATTTTTACAACTTAAATACTTCAATACATTCAGGATCTTAAAAATAATTTATAACGGGTTTCATACATCTTGTATGGAATGGGTTCGAGTTAAGGATCCTTTTTATGACATAACATTAGAGAAGAATATGAAAAGAATAATTATAATGGACATCAAATCGAGTTTTTTGACGCGAAAACCTTATGTGACGGCGTAATGCCATGTCATACACAACGTTAAGTATCAAAGAGTTCGTGTTTTATCTCTTTACGAATGCGAATTTTATGCCGAACTTTTAAAAAAAACACAAACTGATTTGTATAACGTTAATTATTTATTATAAGTCTTAGTAAATAGTAAGCTTATGACTTAGATCCGGATGAATTCATTATAAAAAAATAGTTCCAGTTAAGAAACGTGCGTAGTGTTTAATAAAGTAAATAGTCGTAATGGGAGCATTAGTACGTGTTTGAATGTTGGAGAGGACATCATTATTTCTTTATATTTACTTGATTTATGTTCGTTATGAGTGTGGGGTGAGGAAGGGATGGAGGGAAGACGAAGGAAATAAGGACCCACGCACGCACGCACGAACACACGCACGCTTGCACGCACGAATGCATGTATGTATGTAGTTTATAACAATTTGAGCGTTTTTTTTAGGGTAAGACCCTTATTCGGATCATTATACATTCATTATACCTAAAGAGCACATTTGAATTCCGATCAACCACGACGTAAATTATCATGTTTTTCATCTTTTGTAAAACTGATATTTTGATTAAGGCAAATAACATTTCCCAGCTATAACATGCTTATTAACCCCAATTTAAACTAATAAGCACAATAAAATATCCCCAAAGTGACAGTAAGTGCACCAAAACAAAAGAAAAGCCAAATGTCTTCGATGATAACATTAATTAAACATATAGTGCACGTCGTCTTAGCACGTGAGATCACTTGCACATGAAGAATGTTAAATAATATTACCCTTAATGCAAAGAAAAGTGAATGCATTGATAAACGATTACCGCCAGGTATTTGTTAGAGGCTATGAATTGAAATTTTAACAATTAAGAAACTCTAAGGGAAGGAGCGCGAGTTTCTTAATTGTTAAAATTTCACTTCTTAGCCTCTAACTGACTTAGTGTTTGCCCTACTTTTCCCCCGCGCTTCTACGAAACCACGCCTCTTAACACGTTCGCGCTTCTACTAAATCCGCCTCTGTGTCCTTCCCTTAGGGTTTCTTAATTGTTAAAATTTCACTTCCTAGCCGCTAACTAATACATAGGCAACATTTATATTAAGAAATATTATTATAATGTACCATGTATGTTTAAATTCATAGACGCAAGATGATACTATTGTTATTAATTTTGGAAAATATTTAAGTACAGCTTTATCTGTAAGAAATTCATTGTTGAATATATAGGAAAAAGTTATTTGCTATAATATATTACTCAAACTCTTTATATAAAATGATTCATTTGTAGAATATCGTGACTTGTGTATGAACAATTGTATTTATGTAACTATGTATAAAAAGTTAAATAAAGTATATGTTCTGTTCTGTTCCGATTAAATACATAGTGGCAGATATTGAACAATATAATTTTTATTTTATTTTTTTTAACAACTTTGACCGTTTGGATAAATTTACAAATATTTAGTCACAGATTGAAATAAAAAAAACACACAAGCAAGCCACTCTAATTTAAAATTTAATTTGAAATTTAAATTTCTGCCGGACAGTATTTATACGGTCAAGCAATCAGAAAAGAAATGGTGTGAGAGAAATTATCAGGCCCTAGGCAATTAATTTTGGTGTAATATTGATTTAATCCTCCTCTTGTCATTATCAGTGTATATCGTAGTATGATCATATCGCAATTAAATTTCGAATCTGTTTTTAATTTGAATTGCAAATTCTTTATTCGGCAAGAACATTACAATGTTTTTCGCCAAATTAAATACAATACAGGCGGTATCACTTGAATACAATACAATCGGAAAACGTTGTAAATGCACATTGTATATTAAGTTAATTTGTTGACAATTGTACACATTACACATTTTACTTTAGGCTATTGATTCTTAAGTGTTGTAGTTTACATTAATTAAAATCATGCATTAGTATGAGGATGTTGACAACATTGTAATATATTGAATTAAATAACGTATTAACCAAATGAAAACGATATGAGACTGATGCGTTAACTACTACTACTACTAATAATAATAAAATAATAACAATATTAATTATAATTATTATTATTATAATTGTTATTATTATTATTATTATTATTATATACCTATAATAGTGTTATTATAGATTCAACGACAATCGTATATACTCATCATCATCATCATCATTACCTTCACCACCACAATCTTCATCATCATCATCATCATCATCATCATCATCATCATCATCATCATCATAACCTTCATCATCATCATCAGCAGCAGCGTCGTCATTTCATCATCATCATCGTCATCATCATCACCCTCATCACAATTCAGGTCTCACACCTCTATTATCTCCCTTGAAAGCTCACGGACCTAGAGACAAAAGGAAAACAGAAAATAATTCTAATTTTTTCTCTATTTTAGGCAATTTTTAATTTGACAAAGAGGTTTTTCTTTGCTTCAGCATACATCTGCAGTGTAAAAGACTGATGATACAGAAAATCCCACGTTGATATGAAGTTGCATTCAAATTCATAAGCATTTGACCGAAGCACCACAAAGTTAGCTAGATAGTGTATGAATTTGGTATTTTTCATAGAGGTTGCATACATATGAGCGAGGAAAAAAACCAACCTGGCTAATGTTTGTATTTTTTTGTTTTATTTTACAGATCTTAGCAGTCCTGAAGATATTAAATCAACAACAAGGTCTGCTGGGACGTTTTGAAGGTCATGTGTTGGAAACAGCTATACAGTAACCCTATGTGAAATTAATTGTGGTGTGAGACCACAATTGTCATCCTCGACGTCGCAGTTGTGACCATCTAAATTTTTTATCATCATCATCGTCGTCGTCGTCATCATCATCATCATCAACATATTATCACTTTCAACATCAGCAGCAGATGCATTCCAAAGCAAAAGCGTTTTTAACAGTAGTAGGTACATCGTCACCATGAATAACTCAGTTTTCATTATCTTAATATATTCATTGGCGTGGCGCAGTCGGTAGCGCGGCGGATTTGTAACCGGAGGCCCAGGATTCAATCCTCCGTGGTGCCACTGAGTTTCGTCGGTGTGATCTTGGGCAAGACACTTTCCCTTAGCCTTGTCCGTCGGATGGGGACGTAAACCGGGAGGTCCCGTGTATCGGTCTATCCTCCGAGCACGTTAAAGAACCATAGGAATCTATTCGATAATAAGAGTAGGGCACGGTTCCCGGATTCCTATGTATCCTTCCCCTCTCTCTGGAGCGGCTCTAAATAACCTATACTGTGTTGATGAGCCGTTAAACAACATTCAATTCAATTACTTTCTTTTTATAATAATAATCGACAGAGCATCAGTGAAATAGCAGTAGTAACAATAGTAATAAAAAATAATTTCACAGTCATTATCATTTCACTATCACATTCTGCAAAATTGTCATTAAACAACTGTACCAAACATACTTATCATCGGAATCATTATCAGCTGCAGCACTAGTAGCATAAGCATCAAAATCAACACAAACAATATCAAATACGTTCGCCACAAAGTATTCCTTAGAATAATACTACTACTAATAATAATAATAGCAATAATGAAAATAATGATAATAATGACTGTAAAATAATAATAATAGTAATATTATCATCGTAAGCCACAACAGAAAAAGCAACAACAAAAGCAGTATTAACCCCATCATTATCAATTATCACATCATATATATTTCGTTATTAAAGTCTCAAGGTTTACAATAAATACAAACATATATAAAACATCGTAAGCATTATAAGATAGCCATGCCATTCTAATAAAAATTATAAGAGACTATAGTTATAAAACCATCAACATATTTTAATATGAGCAATAACATCAAACTCCAACGATATTAAGCCTGTATATTACACATTAAGACTATGTAAATGATGCTAATCTATCTATAAAATATGTACTAAGAATGAGTATTGTAAGATTTGACAAAATAAACAAAGCACTATTGCGCATTAGTTAGAACAAAATTAAAAAATCATTTATCCCTTTGATCAGATCAAAAAGGAACTGATTAGCATCATTTTCATAGAAGAAAATAAAACAGATGATAAATGATAAACACAAATTGGCATTATTTACATACATAAAATTAACAATGTTTGGCATATTTAAGAAGGAAAAAAGACTAGCGATACAAAAAGCTAGATCGACGTAGAAGAATTAAGTAGCAGGATTTGGCACATACACGAATTAAGTCTGCATTTGTGAATACATATACTAATTCATCTGAAGAGTTATTAAAATAGGGATTTAGGCTTATTGCTTTATCATATAAATTAGCTCTGATATCATTATATAAAGGACAGGTTATCATAACATGCAACTCATCTTCCACCTGAACATTACAAAACGGACAAACCCTTTCACTAATCTGAAGTCTTTCATATCTTCCAGTCTCTAGTCTAATTGGTGCTACGCCACAACGGAATCTAGAATACGCCGACCTATGATTTCTCGGTAGTATTAGTTTACAGTACCATTATGTTTCAAATGTAGTTTTAAATTACTTATAAGTACGTTATTTATTGACACCAATATTACTACTACCAGTTCCAAGTTAATATTTGCATTCCAATTTATTATAAACTGATTTAAAGATGCACTCTTAACATCATCTAAAAAGTTACGTTTAACAATATGGTTAATTACACTCGGAACGTTATGAAACTCAATTTTTGAAAAATTATTTAAAACTTTGTAACACCAATTTTTACATCTAGAACCTTTACTATTAAAACAATAAAAGAATATTCGTTTATTGAAACACATATCTGGCATATGACTCAATCTTACCAAGTAATTTAATACCGCAATTATTTGTCTAACACAAACCGGTTGCCATGCCATGTCTCCTGCCATTGCAGCTGATGGTGTGTTTCTTGTCGTACCCAAAAATACTCGCATTGCTCAATGTTGTACGGCTTCAATACAAGAGTAGGTTTGAGTACCCCATATTGCTGCACCATAAGCTACAATAGACCAAACCAGCGAATCAAATAGTTTAGTATAAACTTTATAAGGCATCCCACCAACTGTTTTAAATTTTGAAATAAACAGTCCTAACGCGCGACTGGCTGACTGTGCAACAAATGAAGCTGTTACATTATAATTGAGATATTCGTCTAAAACAAGGCCTAAATATACATATTTATTTTTTATAAATATATCAGATGCGCGAATTTAAATTCAAAAATCGTCTGTGGTATTGATCTTGGTCTAAAATGCACAACATTAGTTTTATTTATATTGACTATCTTAATATATTCATTGGCGTGGCGCAGTAGGTAGCGCGGCGGATTTGTAACCGGAGGCCCAGGATTCAATCCTCCGTGGTGCCACTGAGTTTCGTCGGTGTGATCTTGGGCAAGACACTTTCCCTTAGCCTCGTCCGTCGGATGGGGACGTAAACCGGGAGGTCCCGTGTATCGGTCTATCCTCCGAGCACGTTAAAGAACCATAGGAATCTATTCGATAAAAAGAGTAGGGCACGGTTCCCGGATTCCTATGTATCCTTCCCCTCTCTCTGGAGCGGCTCTAAATAACCTATACTGTGTTGATGAGCCGTTAAACAACATTCAATTCAATTACTTTCTTTTTATAATAAAAATCGACAGAGCATCAGTGAAATAGCAGTAGTAACAATAGTAATAAAAAATAATTTCACAGTCATTATCATTTCACTATCACATTCTGCAAAATTGTCATTAAACAACTGTACCAAACATACTTATCATCGGAATCATTATCAGCTGCAGCACTAGTAGCATAAGCATCAAAATCAACACAAACAATATCAAATACGTTCGCCACAAAGTATTCCTTAGAATAATACTACTACTAATAATAATAATAGCAATAATGAAAATAATGATAATAATGACTGTAAAATAATAATAATAGTAATATTATCATCGTAAGCCACAACAGAAAAAGCAACAACAAAAGCAGTATTAACCCCATCATTATCAATTATCACATCATATATATTTCGTTATTAAAGTCTCAAGGTTTACAATAAATACAAACATATATAAAACATCGTAAGCATTATAAGATAGCCATGCCATTCTAATAAAAATTATAAGAGACTATAGTTATAAAACCATCAACATATTTTAATATGAGCAATAACATCAAACTCCAACGATATTAAGCCTGTATATTACACATAAGACTATGTAAATGATGCTAATCTATCTATAAAATATGTACTAAGAATGAGTATTGTAAGATTTGACAAAATAAACAAAGCACTATTGCGCATTAGTTAGAACAAAATTAAAAAATCATTTATCCCTTTGATCAGATCAAAAAGGAACTGATTAGCATCATTTTCATAGAAGAAAATAAAACAGATGATAAATGATAAACACAAATTGGCATTATTTACATACATAAAATTGACAATGTTTGGCATATTTAAGAAGGAAAAAAGACTAGCGATACAAAAAGCTAGATCGACGTAGAAGAATTAAGTAGCAGGATTTGGCACATACACGAATTAAGTCTGCATTTGTGAATACATATACTAATTCATCTGAAGAGTTATTAAAATAGGGATTTAGGCTTATTGCTTTATCATATAAATTAGCTCTGATATCATTATATAAAGGACAGGTTATCATAACATGCAACTCATCTTCCACCTGAACATTACAAAACGGACAAACCCTTTCACTAATCTGAAGTCTTTCATATCTTCCAGTCTCTAGTCTAATTGGTGCTACGCCACAACGGAATCTAGAATACGCCGACCTATGATTTCTTGGTAGTATTAGTTTACAGTACCTTTATGTTTCAAATGTAGTTTTAAATAACTTATAAGTACGTAATTTATTGACACCAATATTACTACTGCCAGTTCCAAGTTAATATTTGCATTCCAATTTATTATAAACTGATTTAAAGATGCACTCTTAACATCATCTAAAAAGTTACGTTTAACAATATGGTTAATTACACTCGGAACGTTATGAAACTCAATTTTTGAAAAATTATTTAAAACTTTGTAACACCAATTTTTACATCTAGAACCTTTACTATTAAAACAATAAAAGAATATTCGTTTATTGAAACACATATTTGGCATATGACTCAATCTTACCAAGTAATTTAATACCGCAATTATTTGTCTAACACAAACCGGTTGCCATGCCATGTCTCCTGCCATTGCAGCTGATGGTGTGTTTCTTGTCGTACCCAAAAATACTCGCATTGCTCAATGTTGTACGGCTTCAATACAAGAGTAGGTTTGAGTACCCCATATTGCTGCACCATAAGCTACAATAGACCAAACCAGCGAATCAAATAGTTTAGTATAAACTTTATAAGGCATCCCACCAACTGTTTTAAATTTTGAAATAAACAGTCCTAACGCGCGACTGGCTGACTGTGCAACAAATGAAGCTGTTACATTATAATTGAGATATTCGTCTAAAACAAGGCCTAAATATACATTTTTTTTTTTTATAAATATATCAGATGCGCGAATTTAAATTCAAAAATCGTCTGTGGTATTGATCTTGGTCTAAAATGCACAACATTAGTTTTATTTATATTGACTATCTTAATATATTCATTGGCGTGGCGCAGTAGGTAGCGCCGCGGATTTGTAACCGGAGGCCCAGGATTCAATCCTCCGTGGTGCCACTGAGTTTCGTCGGTGTGATCTTGGGCAAGACACTTTCCCTTAGCCTCGTCCGTCGGATGGGGACGTAAACCGGGAGGTCCCGTGTATCGGTCTATCCTCCGAGCACGTTAAAGAACCATAGGAATCTATTCGATAAAAAGAGAAGGGCACGGTTCCCGGATTCCTATGTATCCTTCCCCTCTCTCTGGAGCGGCTCTAAATAACCTATACTGTGTTGATGAGCCGTTAAACAACATTCAATTCAATTACTTTCTTTTTATAATAAAAATCGACAGAGCATCAGTGAAATAGCAGTAGTAACAATAGTAATAAAAAATAATTTCAAAGTCATTATCATTTCACTATCACATTCTGCAAAATTGTCATTAAACAACTGTACCAAACATACTTATCATCGGAATCATTATCAGCTGCAGCACTAGTAGCATAAGCATCAAAATCAACACAAACAATATCAAATACGTTCGCCACAAAGTATTCCTTAGAATAATACTACTACTAATAATAATAATAGCAATAATGAAAATAATGATAATAATGACTGTAAAATAATAATAATAGTAATATTATCATCGTAAGCCACAACAGAAAAAGCAACAACAAAAGCAGTATTAACCCCATCATTATCAATTATCACATCATATATATTTCGTTATTAAAGTCTCAAGGTTTACAATAAATACAAACATATATAAAACATCGTAAGCATTATAAGATAGCCATGCCATTCTAATAAAAATTATAAGAGACTATAGTTATAAAACCATCAACATATTTTAATATGAGCAATAACATCAAACTCCAACGATATTAAGCCTGTATATTACACATAAGACTATGTAAATGATGCTAATCTATCTATAAAATATGTACTAAGAATGAGTAGTGTAAGATTTGACAAAATAAACAAAGCACTATTGCGCATTAGTTAGAACAAAATTAAAAAATCATTTATCCCTTTGATCAGATCAAAAAGGAACTGATTAGCATCATTTTCATAGAAGAAAATAAAACAGATGATAAATGATAAACACAAATTGGCATTATTTACATACATAAAATTGACAATGTTTGGCATATTTAAGAAGGAAAAAAGACTAGCGATACAAAAAGCTAGATCGACGTAGAAGAATTAAGTAGCAGGATTTGGCACATACACGAATTAAGTCTGCATTTGTGAATACATATACTAATACATCTGAAGATTTATTAAAATAGGGATTTAGGCTTATTGCTTTATCATATAAATTAGCTCTGATATCATTATATAAAGGACAGGTTATCATAACATGCAACTCATCTTCCACCTGAACATTACAAAACGGACAAACCCTTTCACTAATCTGAAGTCTTTCATATCTTCCAGTCTCTAGTCTAATTGGTGCTACGCCACAACGGAATCTAGAATACGCCGACCTATGATTTCTTGGTAGTATTAGTTTACAGTACCTTTATGTTTCAAATGTAGTTTTAAATAACTTATAAGTACGTAATTTATTGACACCAATATTACTACTGCCAGTTCCAAGTTAATATTTGCATTCCAATTTATTATAAACTGATTTAAAGATGCACTCTTAACATCATCTAAAAAGTTACGTTTAACAATATGGTTAATTACACTCGGAACGTTATGAAACTCAATTTTTGAAAAATTATTTAAAACTTTGTAACACCAATTTTTACATCTAGAACCTTTACTATTAAAACAATAAAAGAATATTCGTTTATTGAAACACATATTTGGCATATGACTCAATCTTACCAAGTAATTTAATACCGCAATTATTTGTCTAACACAAACCGGTTGCCATGCCATGTCTCCTGCCATTGCAGCTGATGGTGTGTTTCTTGTCGTACCCAAAAATACTCGCATTGCTCAATGTTGTACGGCTTCAATACAAGAGTAGGTTTGAGTACCCCATATTGCTGCACCATAAGCTACAATAGACCAATCCAGCGAATCAAATAGTTTAGTATAAACTTTATAAGGCATCCCACCAACTGTTTTAAATTTTGAAATAAACAGTCCTAACGCGCGACTGGCTGACTGTGCAAGAAATGAAGCTGTTACATTATAATTGAGATATTCGTCTAAAACAAGGCCTAAATATACATATTTATTTTTTATAAATATATCAGATGCGCGAATTTAAATTCAAAAATCGTCTGTGGTATTGATCTTGGTCTAAAATGCACAACATTAGTTTTATTTATATTGACTATCTTAATATATTCATTGGCGTGGCGCAGTAGGTAGCGCGGCGGATTTGTAACCGGAGGCCCAGGATTCAATCCTCCGTGGTGCCACTGAGTTTCGTCGGTGTGATCTTGGGCAAGACACTTTCCCTTAGCCTCGTCCGTCGGATGGGGACGTAAACCGGGAGGTCCCGTGTATCGGTCTATCCTCCGAGCACGTTAAAGAACCATAGGAATCTATTCGATAAAAAGAGTAGGGCACGGTTCCCGGATTCCTATGTATCCTTCCCCTCTCTCTGGAGCGGCTCTAAATAACCTATACTGTGTTGATGAGCCGTTAAACAACATTCAATTCAATTACTTTCTTTTTATAATAAAAATCGACAGAGCATCAGTGAAATAGCAGTAGTAACAATAGTAATAAAAAATAATTTCACAGTCATTATCATTTCACTATCACATTCTGCAAAATTGTCATTAAACAACTGTACCAAACATACTTATCATCGGAATCATTATCAGCTGCAGCACTAGTAGCATAAGCATCAAAATCAACACAAACAATATCAAATACGTTCGCCACAAAGTATTCCTTAGAATAATACTACTACTAATAATAATAATAGCAATAATGAAAATAATGATAATAATGACTGTAAAATAATAATAATAGTAATATTATCATCGTAAGCCACAACAGAAAAAGCAACAACAAAAGCAGTATTAACCCCATCATTATCAATTATCACATCATATATATTTCGTTATTAAAGTCTCAAGGTTTACAATAAATACAAACATATATAAAACATCGTAAGCATTATAAGATAGCCATGCCATTCTAATAAAAATTATAAGAGAATATAGTTATAAAACCATCAACATATTTTAATATGAGCAATAACATCAAACTCCAACGATATTAAGCCTGTATATTACACATAAGACTATGTAAATGATGCTAATCTATCTATAAAATATGTACTAAGAATGAGTATTGTAAGATTTGACAAAATAAACAAAGCACTATTGCGCATTAGTTAGAACAAAATTAAAAAATCATTTATCCCTTTGATCAGATCAAAAAGGAACTGATTAGCATCATTTTCATAGAAGAAAATAAAACAGATGATAAATGATAAACACAAATTGGCATTATTTACATACATAAAATTGACAATGTTTGGCATATTTAAGAAGGAAAAAAGACTAGCGATACAAAAAGCTAGATCGACGTAGAAGAATTAAGTAGCAGGATTTGGCACATACACGAATTAAGTCTGCATTTGTGAATACATATACTAATTCATCTGAAGAGTTATTAAAATAGGGATTTAGGCTTATTGCTTTATCATATAAATTAGCTCTGATATCATTATATAAAGGACAGGTTATCATAACATGCAACTCATCTTCCACCTGAACATTACAAAACGGACAAACCCTTTCACTAATCTGAAGTCTTTCATATCTTCCAGTCTCTAGTCTAATTGGTGCTACGCCACAACGGAATCTAGAATACGCCGACCTATGATTTCTTGGTAGTATTAGTTTACAGTACCTTTATGTTTCAAATGTAGTTTTAAATAACTTATAAGTACGTAATTTATTGACACCAATATTACTACTGCCAGTTCCAAGTTAATATTTGCATTCCAATTTATTATAAACTGATTTAAAGATGCACTCTTAACATCATCTAAAAAGTTACGTTTAACAATATGGTTAATTACACTCGGAACGTTATGAAACTCAATTTTTGAAAAATTATTTAAAACTTTGTAACACCAATTTTTACATCTAGAACCTTTACTATTAAAACAATAAAAGAATATTCGTTTATTGAAACACATATTTGGCATATGACTCAATCTTACCAAGTAATTTAATACCGCAATTATTTGTCTAACACAAACCGGTTGCCATGCCATGTCTCCTGCCATTGCAGCTGATGGTGTGTTTCTTGTCGTACCCAAAAATACTCGCATTGCTCAATGTTGTACGGCTTCAATACAAGAGTAGGTTTGAGTACCCCATATTGCTGCACCATAAGCTACAATAGACCAAACCAGCGAATCAAATAGTTTAGTATAAACTTTATAAGGCATCCCATCAACTGTTTTAAATTTTGAAATTAACAGTCCTAACGCGCGACTGGCTGACTGTGCAACAAATGAAGCTGTTACATTATAATTGAGATATTCGTCTAAAACAAGGCCTAAATATACATATTTATTTTTTATAAATATATCAGATCCGCGAATTTAAATTCAAAAATCGTCTGTGGTTTTGATCTTGGTCTAAAATGCACAACATTAGTTTTATTTATATTGACTAACATACAATTGGTTTCACACCAATCATCTAGTGTATTTAACAATAGCTGTAAATCTGTTTCATTTTCGGCCAGCAGTACAATATCATCCGCATACATGATAACACATACTTTATCACCATCACCAATATCTACTCATAGACCTAACGATTTCAATTTTAATGCCAAATCGTTAATAAAGCAATTAAAGAGCAATGTGGATAAACAACAACATTGTCTTAATCCTGTTGTGACATAAAACCATACTGTATAAAAACCATTTATACGCACACAGGATGAAACAGGTGCATATAAAGACATAATTGCGTTCAACATTTTACCATTTATCCCTAAGTTATAAAGTTTATTCCACAACAGATTTCTATTTACAGTGTCATATGCTTTTTTGAAATCAACAAATGCAGTAAAAGTTGAAAGTTGTTTTTTATTCTGGTTTCTATAATATTAGTTAATGACGATAGCTGATCCGTGGTACTTTTCCTTTTTCTAAACCCATTTTGTTCATCTGTTATTCTATCCAGATAGACAATCTTTGATTTAACATATAACAATACAATTTATACATAGATGGAGCAAGTGTAATGCCTCTGTACGACATAGAATCACGTGGATCATTAGTTAACGATTTAGGAATGGGATTATCAATACCGTTTCCCCATTCAGTGGGAATGATACCACTATTATAATAAACATTAAAAAGAACATGTTCAATTGAAACAGATGTTTTATAACGAAATATTTCAGCTGGTATTTCATCGATACCTCTTGCTTTATCCTTTTTGGAATTAAAAAATCGCTTTTTGTATCTCAGCTATAGTAATTTCATTTTCAAATTCTGGAATAGATTCATTATTTGTTACATGTTCATTATCGAAATTAATCGGAACACTTTGATTAGCTGAACACTTATACAAATTTGAAAAACTGTTTTTCCACTTTAATAATATAGATTCGCTATTTGAGACAATATGTCCATTATCATCTGTTACTTCCATTGGAATCTTCTTTTTCTTTTGAAAGCCAATACCTATTTTTCCGATAGACTTCCAAAAAATTACACGAATTACAAGCGATATCAGAAAACAAATCATTTTGCATCTTAAACCAATACAATCTTTTATTTCTTTGAACATTTCTAGTAAAGGCCTTTCTACATTTTATAAAATCAATTCTATAAACCTTTTTCTGATAAACATCGTTACATTTGATAAACAATTGTTCAGCATTATGCGTAAGTTTTAACCATAAAATTCCTTCATTACTATCATCATATATTGAAACATTAAATGAACTAAGCACACTATTTTTTTTAAAGAAATCCAACACCTCCTGATCCGGACCATGCATTTACATGTATATTAGATCTGTTATTTCCAAACCATTTATAACTCTTAAAATCAATAATAGTTTTATCTTTAAGATGAGTTTCTGAAAATCCAATAATATCTTAATTGAAGTGATTAAAAACATATACACGTGGATTAAAATTATCAGACATTATATCTACATTAAAACCATTGACATTCCAAAAGCCTGCTTTGATCTAATAGTATCTCTTCGCCAATTGCCTTGTCTACTGTATCGACCATTTTGTCTCCCGTCACGACCTGCTGTATGTCATCTCTGGTTCTCATGTGACTGCTGTGCAGTTTCGACATGTTCATGATCCCTCTGGCTGTTATCATTATTGTTACATCTCTCGTTGTGATGATCTAATCGATCTGATCTATTGTAATTGTTTCTATCGCGATTATCACTAACCCGCCTGTCTCTGTCATTCCGATCTCGACTATCTACAAGAATACGTTCACCTCTTTCCTCAAAGTCTTTAGAGGGAATAACTCTGGACCCATGAACCGCTATATTGGCATACCCACGTTTAACTGTCTCGACCAATGTGCGCATGTTTGATGCTAACCTTATCTCCTGTGTTGACTGGTCATGATTGATAAACACTCTATCATGATCTATGTCCCTTTAGCGATTTCTTACAAATCATCACTTTCTTCTTATCTTCCTTGGTCTTAAACTTTACTATTATAATACCTGCTTTATTTTCCATTCTTGACACTTTTCTTACTGCTATTTCAACATTGACGTCTCTTACTTTTAGACCATCTTTAATCTGAGCATTTACCTTTGTTTGAACATTTTCATTGATTGTTTCAGGTAGGACACGAATGACCACATTAAGTGATAAATCTGGTTTGTCTTCCGGTGTCTTGTCATTTCTACTATCTTCGCTTCTCTCTAATTTACGACTGATTAGAGCTATTTCATTATCAAATTCTATTCTCATATCACTAAGCTTATTGTCTAATTCTTTTCTTAACGTTGATGCTTCTGAACTAATTCGTTTGTCTATTATCTTTGTTAGTTTATCAGTAATTGAGTCGGTCAACTTTTTCTCTGATTGGTCAATTTTCAACTCAATCATGTCCATCCTACTATTTACAATGTCTTGCATCTTATGCATATCATCTGACATTTTCTTTAACATGTCTTTAATTTCTATATCTGCATCTTTGTGCACCTCTGCTCTTGTCACATAATGTTCAGGTCCTTCATTTATACCTTGATCTGCCTTTTTCTTACCTCGCCTTTTAGCTTTAGGGGGTTCATTTGTACTGCTGCTAGTTCTATATATGGTCTTATTATCTGTCTTAACCTGTTTTTCACTTTTGTCATCACTTATCTGACTGTCAAGATTCATTAAGTTTCTTTTTGCTTTAACAAATTGCCTTGATCATCTTTTTTGTCACTTTTGACTTTCTTTACTTCGCTTTTCGTTACATCTGACGCTGACAAAAAGCGCTTCCTGCCAGTAGCTACCGGTGTTCTTAATAGTACCGACGCACCCTGAGAGAGCATTACCGTATTGACATACTCATTAGCGTCGTCGGTGATTCCACAGTGATGCTCCATATTCTATGGTGCAACACCTCCTTAATCTTTAGTCTAGAGCGGATCACTAGAGTGTAACAATTTTTCGAACAAAGCCCCGCTGTATGTAGTGACGTTGCACGATAATTACTTGTCGATAAAATAAATAGTCTCAAATAACTCAGAATATATCAAACAGTTTTCATTAAAACTTTTATCACAAGTAAAATGTACCTTTATCCATTAAAGTATCCAATTATATCCATTCAAATCACTTTTTAAACACCATAACTTACTAAAAATATTACACTGATTACAAAATGTAAACACACTTATGGGTTAGACACTACCAACCTAAATCACATCAACAACAATATATTTAACACATCATCACCATCAGCAACAGCAGCAATAGCAGAAGAATTACAACGTTTACCATATTTAACATTGTATATGTAATTATTACTGTATACTCATTGTTTGCTCAATAGCATTGTCATTATTATTTCATCATCACCATCAACGGCAGAAGCAACAACTTCAGCAGAAGTAGTATCAAAAGAGGCAGCAATATAATTGCCAGCAATATAAAACACATAATAAGTATTATTTAACAATCACAAAGACACCTTAGCACATCTCAATCACCATCATCATTATCATCATCATCAGCAGCAGCAGCAGCAGCAACAACAACAAATACATCAAAAACAGCATAAGCATCAGAAGTATGAAAACCATTATAATTATCATTAACATATCTCATCAAAAATGAGATATAGGGTCCTATAGAAACCAAAGCGTCCGAGCGCAATGGCATCGTAGGTCCACACTGTACTGCAAACAAGGACTTGACAATACAATGAAAGAGACAAAAAACAACAGAAAGGGTGGTGAAGACAGGGTTACCGACTTGGAACGGTCAGTATGCAATAAGGCCTACTGGTTAGCTTGAATCGATTTTATATGCGCACAATCCGCGCTATTATCCTGTCTTCAACGCCCAAATAGACAAGAACAACCAGCTTAACATATCATCATCATCATCAACATCATTATCATCCTTAGCATCATCGTATCTTTATCATAATCACCATCACCACCACCATCATCATCCTCCTCATCATCCTCATCATCTCCACCACCACACAACAACTACCATCATCATCATCATCATCATCATCATCATCATCATCATCATCATCATCATCCGCAGCAATAGCAGCTGCAATAGTATCAGCATTGAAGCAGTATCATAATTCCAGTTCTATCATCATTACCATCATGATCATAATTATATGACATTACATTTTTAGTTTACCTTTTACTAAAGCATGTTCATTATTATTATCTCAACATTATCATTATTGGTTCTGTTAACATCATCATCATTATCCTAATCATTATCATCATCCTCAGCGGCAGCAGCCGAAACAGTTTCAGCAGCAGCAGCAGCAGCACTAACAGTAATATCAACTGCAGGGAAAGCTTACAACCGTGATGAACACTGATTCTTGTTTACTAACACTGCAGTAATTGCACAGTGTGAAAGTAAATCATCATCAGTATCATCATCATTGTTCTCATTATCGTGATGTAATTGTGGGGTAAATCCCAAGAGAAATTTTAAAATTCCACATTGAAATATGGGTATAAAATCTCACGGGATTAAAACATAATCCCACAATTTGGTGTGGCAAAAAAAACTGGTGGCTGTTGTATGAAGATTGTTAAACTCAATGAGAAGTTAATGAAACAATAAAGTAGATTTTAGAAGTTGAACGGGAAAATTAGTATTTAATGCGCTCAGTGAGCCGAAAAACATGATCATTTATGTGTTATGCTTATATTGACTATTAATGCTGCCTTGATTATTAGAAAATATAACCTGGCATGGATAGCTTTATTTACAACGTCCCGTTTTATTGGGATGATAATATGGTAAGGGCGAGGTTTGGTGCACTCTAAAACCCGGTTTAATCCCCCAAGTGGCCGTTTTGTGCCACTGACCTTTTATGCTTGTGACGACTATCTTGCCTTTTATTCGTCTTTGTAAGTATTGTTTGTTTCTGTGCGTATTATGGTTGACTGGTGTCCTTGAATGCTACATTTCCTGTTCGACTTTTATATCTACCTTTATGTATCTAAAACTGAAAAAAAAAACACCAAGACCTGTATGTACTTGTAAACGCCAAGCTTAGTCTAGTGCTTGTAGATATAAGATTAACTATTAGTACGATATTATTGTTTAAGCTTAATGTGCAAGCATATTGTGTTCGCTCCGTCAGCGTTAATACTGCTTATAACCTTTGTTTGAAATAAATCCCCAAGAGCACGCTCCCTAAACAGTACAGACTATAATGGAGGTGTTATTCTCAACGTGATCCCAGATAATTGTGTTTTCAGGGATTCGTTCAAATGATTGATAAGCCGGTTAAGCTGTCTTGAAATCCAGACAAATCCGCAGTAACATGTCACTGTGTCAGACAAAGTTGGAAAGCAGCCCATCAAACGGTGTTATCAAATGTTTGCTGAGTTCGGTATGACGGGCGTGTAGGCTGAGACGTCCCGTTTCTAATAACTTTTGCATAGTGATGAACTAAGAAGAAATATAAAAAGATCGGACAGGGAAAGTAGCATTCAAGGAGGACAGTCAACCACAAAACACAGAAACAAACACGCAAACCGATTGAATTTTGTTTCATTACCTTAATACATGCAAGTGGAAACTCGCAATCTTTTATTATGTAGCAAAAAACTTTAAAACTAGGACATCATATATACCTATCTTGCTTGTGTTAAATGAATCCACGCATACATCATGTACATATAACATAAGCAAATACACTAAACATAAGCACATATTTAGAGAATTTATTTATCAAAATAAAAAATAAAAAAATAAAAACATAAAGATACTTTTAACTGTAAGTATCATATTGCACAAATTAATAAAAATATAAATAGAATATTACAATGGATCGTTTATATTTGAAAGTTTTCCCTTTTGTTAAAACTTTAAGACCCCTATCGGAGCCATTTGGACCAACATTTTACAAAAAAATAATTTCATTCTTAATGCGATATACATTCCGTTTTGTTAACCTGTTTCTGAATATTGTTATTTATTTTTATGATTTGTCTACGAATCTCTTTTATACGACTTTTTATATTTAATGAATTGAACGTGAACATATTTAACTACACCGAAATACAAAAATAAATAAATACTAGCGCAGACATTATCTTACTACTCATGGGACCAACTGAGCTTAACTGGGTATTTTTGTTTCTTTATAGCAAAATAGTCAACGTGTGTTTGACATCTATGTTTGTAGTCGTATAGGTTTCAAATGAAACTGATAATAGTTAAACTAAATGGTTTTGAGGAAATGAAATAACACAACCCAAAATGCCATGGAAGGATCACAGAGATAATAATGAATTGGTTTCCAAATGATATGTCACTTGGAATTACAGTTATTGTTTTCATTGTAAGTATACAAGCATGATGTACTTAACTTATTTTAATTGACATGACTTTCAAAAGCCCAAACACGTGTTTCGCTTAAACATATACAATGCAAACGCAGTGCAACACGTCGAGTAGAAAAAGTAGAATTTACAAACCAAAAAAACACGCATTCAAAACAAGCACCAATTATAAGGAAAAATAAAAGGTAGGTAAACGACACTAAATGGTTGCCAATATGGTTATCGCCTGCGAAAGGAAAGTGGCAAAAAGGCCCCTGGGAGTTTAAACCAGGTTCTAGGGTGCACCAAACTTCAATCTTATCCTATGGCGATTCCAATAAAATGGAACAGTGTTAATACAGAAAATACCGTCACGCTATATAAACAAAGCACATCGGAATTACGTAAATGTAACATTGCGGTGCCGATAGTAATTAAAAAATATTAAAAATAGCGCTTGCAAGTAGTCTTATTTTCTAGATAATCATGATAATGTCGGTTTTGTTAGGAAGCACCTTGTTTATATACGTTCGTTTGTGTGCTTATTTGTACTACTTAGGGCGTAGTATCCCAGTATTAGTATTAACGACAACATAATGATGAAGCACGTGTAAGCATGTTAACCCAGTTATTTGTGCAAGTCTTGTGATCGCTTAGGTCCACTCAGACAGTTGAGAAAATAATGATAACTTTGCATCAGTGTATGACAATTAACAGCTTTATGCCATTTCTATGATATTTATAAATACTAGGGGTGTTCAAAAAGTAACCGGACTAGTCTTCTAACTTTTAAAAGAGCCAGCAATATTATCAAAATGAATTTTGTATTGTATTAATTATCTATTTTTTACACAATTAAGTAAATTTTGATGGTAAAATACTCACCCATTTAAAAGTTAAAAAACGTGTCCGGCTACTTTTAGAACACCCTTCGTACATGTGAATGGGATGACAACTAAACTAAACATTCATATGTTCCGGTTTTATTGTTTAGGGAGCATCTTGTTTATACACGTTCGTTAATTGTATTCATTATCTATTTTTTACACACTTAAGTAAATTTTGATGGTAAAATACTCACCCATTTAAAAGTTAAAAAAACGTGTCCGGTTACTTTTGGAACACCCCTCGTACATGTGAATGGGATGATAACTAAATTAAACACTGATATGTTCTTAATGATGTTTATTCATACCTCTAGTATATGCTCTTACATGTATATTCAATGTATTGGACGTGTATAATGTGTAAACGGACACACGGCAATATTGAAGCATTTATCAATGCTATCAAAATTATCACCTGGATTTACTAATCCAGTTTCATTTTGACTTTGAATTGAATTGGATTTTATAGTCGCACCAACAGCTAAGGTCATATGGCGACTTTTCAGCTTCCATTGGTGGAGGCAGACCCCAGGTGCCCCTCCGGGCAATTTTCGTGCACGGGCGGGCACCTGGGTAGAACCACCGACGTTCCGCAAGCCAGCTGGATAGCTTCCTCACAAGTGCTTTCAAGTCAGAGACGTTAACCACTCGGCCACGGACGCCCCCATTTTGACTTTGAAACTGCTTGCATATAATTAAGATAAATTTTGGAGCTGTCAGTAGTTCGTCGTTATTCTATCATGTTTTAATATTTTATCAGTGCAATCAATTCAACAATTAGTACTTATATATAAACAAAGTTTGTTTTGAACTTTTAATATAATTATTAATATTGATTTTTTCAGTATGCATATTCTTAGAAAAAAAAGCTAACGAGTTGCCGAAGAAAAAAATCATGATAACTGTGTTTCCTTAAATACTATAATTTCATAAATACTAAAATGTATAATGAATTTAAACCCCCAGCGGCAATTTTTGCCACTGAACGTTCCAAGACGGTAGCCGTATTGTCAACCCTTTTGTGTATGTGATGTATTATTTGGCCTTTTATTCATCTTTAAATTTGTTCTTTGTTTCTGTGTGTGTTTGTGGTTGACTGTCGTCCTTGAATGCTGTTTTTCCTGTTCGATTTTTATATCTATATTTAACTTACACATCGTTAACTATCCACATTCAGATTGGATATACCTCGTGTTACAGCAAATGGAGTTTATATCTCCCAGTTCATTTGTTTTGTTAGAGCGTTTAAGCTGTCAAGGACCTGAGTGATCGAAATCACATTATTACAAAAGAGTATGATAATGGACCTTTGGAAACGCATACAAAATATTGCAGTCTCGGTTTGATTGAGACTGTTCATGAGCGAGTAAACTTCTTCAGCTAGATTTTCATAATGCTGCTCTCACACAGTGGCGAATATGGTGGCGAATGGGTTTACGAATGCAATTCGCCACCAATTCGCAATGATCACAAGGTGATCGCCAGACATTCGTAGGTGTTCGTAAGCATTCGCGGTCGTTCATGGGGTGTTGCGAATATTAGGAACATGCTCCTAAAATTCGCCAGGAAAGCATATTCTCATTGCTTTCGCAACATTTTCGTAAGCAATCGCAAGCCATTCTTATTGATGGCAAGGCATTTGTAGTGATCGTAAGACTTTTGTAGGGATTTGCTAGCATTCGTCTTGACTTTTCCTTAAGAATACCATACGAATGCGACCAAAACGTTGCGAATGCTTGCGAATCCATTACGAATAAAGCGAATGGGTTACGATTTTTTTTACATTTTCTTGAGAATGCGTGCGAACGGCTTGCCAAAACTTGCGAGTACTTGCAGATGCTTGAGAATGACATACAAACATTAAGATTGTCTTGGAAATGCCTTGCTAATTCCTAGCGATTTCAATGCGAATATTGCACATTCGCCCCGGGTGATGTCGCTAGGGTAGCCAAAATGGTATAAAATACCCCATCTTCCCTTGTCCTATATACATTTCTAGTTCAACCATGGCCGAGGCTGCGAGGCAAATGGCAACACTGGCCGTGCTGGTTTCTAAACATGCTGTTGTTACACACCGTGCTGTTGTTGCTCTGCAGCAAGAAGAACAGAAGAAGGCAGCAGCAGCCCCAACGTAGAAGACGTTGGGTGAGGGACTGGCTGTCACACGGAGAGAGGTTGCGGCACTCAAACTACTACAACCTGATGGAGAGTCTTCGGTAGAGAGACCCGGACAGGTTCAAGAACTTCACCTGATTGAAGCCGGCCTTGTTTGATGAGCTGTTGGACCGCATCAGGCACCGCATCACCAAGCACAACACCTGGTACCGTGATGCCATAGAACCATAGCCTGAAGTTAGCTGTGACGCTGCGCCATTTGGCAACTGGGAACTCATATGTTGACCTGGGGTACAGCTTCCGTATCGGAGACAACAGCATCAGCCTGTTTTTGCCAGAGGTGTGCAAAGCCATTATTGATGTCTTGCTGGGCCTCAGTCAGCTTGTCACTGCGCCTGTCGGGCTTCTTGGCTGTAAACTTCTTGTCCTTTGAAGGAGGAGGTGCAGTCTGAGAGTGTGGAGGAGGAGTGGGGGAGCGAGAGGGGTCTGACTGACTGTCTGACATCTCGTCCCGCTCAGAGTCCGCCTTCTCTGGCTTGGGCTTCCTGGCAGCTTTGGCGGACTTGACCTCGGCCTTCTTCTCACTGGACGTCTTGGTCTGGTCACTGGATGCCGCAACCTTCTTGGTCTGGTCATCACTGGATGCCGCGCCATCGAAAGCAGGGTCTTGGTGTTCAGGAGGATGGTCAGACTTGCCCCTGCCCCTGCCTCTGCCGCTACCGCCCTTTCTGCCGCCCCTGGCCATGCTGAAGGATAAAAACTTGACTTTTTAACAAACTTAAAACTTGACTTTCTGAAGAAGAAGTTGACTCGGCGAAGGCTGGCGAATAAGTGACAAAGAGAAACATTGGCAATGGGTATATGCAATTAGCCAAGCATGCGTTGTGTAGTCGTTTCATTCGTATTGCGTTCGCAAGCATTCGCAAGATTCGCAACGGCATTCGTAAGCATTCGTAACATTCGCAAAGGATTCACAAGAAATACGGCAAATTGATTGTTAAGTAATCGTAAGGTTCGTAAGAAATTCGCAAGGATTTGCAAGGATTCGTAAGAATTTCGGAAGCATTCATAAGGCCTCACTTTTTTCAGTATTTCTCCAGTCCAATCTTATCATTTTCGGCGAATTTGCCGCGAATTTCAAATTTTCATATTTGCAAGGATATTCTTCACTGTGGGAGAGAGGCATTATCACGAACTACGTAGGTCTATCTCAAGGTTAAATCGCCGCAATGAAATCCGTCTGGAAAAGTACAACACCGACATACAAACATCTCTGCAACTAGGACGATCACCTGCTTTATTGTCATTACGTGGCCCGAGTATTAACTTTCATACCCTAACCAATCGCTTATAGAAGAAGCCAAAACGGGGTTGGCTGGGGTATGAAATAAAACCTTGATTTTGGCTTAGAAAGTTTTCATATTGTAAAATTAAAACATTAATAGGTAATTTTAAACAGGTTATAACATTTTTTTCAGTAAAAAATGTTTTTAAACTTGTTTTATTGTCGAAATATCCGTTATAAAATCCTGCTAATATAAGCTTTCCCATCGATTAATGGAATTAAGGCGAGATCACATAATGTAAAGAGATGTGATCTATGAACTTTGGAACCCTTTACAAAAATAATCAGGAACTTCATCATTAAAGGACACGACCCTTTAGTATTGCAACGCACCTCATTTTTCATTTTGGTAGATACTGGGTACGCCGTACGACATGGGGAAAGTCCACCGCCGTATGCATGCCATCTTCGGGATGGTTAAAATTTTGTACTATTAATTTTATGAATATTGAGTTCTGCTCAACCCGGGGCTAGAGGGCGTGAGCGGTAGCTAGCATATTTCACTACCGCTCATGAACAGTCTCAATCAAACCGAGACTGCAATATTTCGTATGTGTCGTGCTCGGCCGTTTCCAAAGGTCCATTATCATACTCTTTTTCTTTGTGATTGACCTCCCTACAGTCACGCGCTACGCGTCACATTTATCTTGTACGATTACTGGACAACTTAGTACAACTCTATGATTGCGCCTTTTGAAACACTGTGAAAAAAGGATGGTTTAGAAACTTTCTTCACGCAGGTATTTTGGTCGTACGCTAGATTGGGTTTCTCTTTGGTTGCAACGCTGCGATTGTACAGTACAAGTAAAGATGCATCATGAGGTGTTTATGATTATGTCATCGGGGTCGTGTATATAAAACTAGAGTGGGTTTTTCTTTCATTCCTTTATTAGGTGACCTATCGATATAAAAACAAGTATTTTCAATAACGAATGCCTTAATATTTATCACAGAGTCAGTTAACATATTAGTGTACATATAATCATGTAATGGTTATCCCATCCTAGTTCAATTCCAATATTAAGACGTGTATGAAAGATAATGTATCACATCTCTATTGAACTTAGATAAACAACCGCCGCCGTAAATGTAAATGCAAATACCACAGTCTCTATAAAATGGCGACTGTCCAAGATGGCCTAATGCTCGCGTGTCCCCAATATGCGGGAATTCATAATTCAAATAAAAAAGAGGATAAGGTTCATTCATACCCAATCAGATCACTCGACCACACTGACGTATACATTATGACATAACAAAAAATGGACTGACCTGACTTACAAACAATGGACAAATACCGGACACTTAGTATATTGGATTGAACAGGAGGGTCACGACATATAGGGAAAATATAGGATTTGGATAATATGCCAAATGGGATATTTTGACTCTGTGACAATTAGTTACATGTTTGATAGATCTTTACAGCGACATTTAAGTTAATCACTCTATCATTTCTTTGGAGGTTGACTTTATTGCTAGAGATTTCCTTTAACGATTAATGTACTTTTACTATTTCTTACCCAAAAGGTAGAAAGAAATATAGAGTTCTATTTTCCATAACTTTATTTCTACTTAATCTCTACTTGCTACGAAACTACTATTATGACGAATTAATATTTACCACATTATAGTAATAATGATATTGTCTCTCTCACATGATTACTGATCTCCTGTATCTAGGAAAAAGCCAGGAAAAAGCCCCGAACAAAGAAAACCCTTCCTTTTTATAAGGTCTCTTCCAAATAAGGGGTTAGCATGATCGTAAATATTGGCATACTAATTCATCAATCTCATAGCAACTATAAATAAGGAATTCTAGGACATAATCATATAGCATTAGCATTAGCCAGGTTCATACAGCATCTCCCAAAAAAGGGATGCTTATCCATAAATTATGATCATTAGCATTAGCCTGAGTTAGCCCTGTAGAGAGATACACATCTTATGGTGCTAACCGAAGACAGACATAGTGTTCTCAGTAACCAGGCTTGAATCATGGCGGGGATTTCTTTATTTACACTGTCCTGTTTTAATGGGATGACAATAGGGTAAGTGTGAGGTTTGGTGCACCCTAGAACCGGTTTAAACCCCCAGTGGCCTACTCTGCCATTGACCGTTCCAAGGCGGTAGCCCTATTGTCAACCATTTTGTGTTTGTGATGTCGTTTGCATTTATTATTACTTTTGCCTTCTTGCTTGTCTGTTTGCATGTTTGTTTCTGTGTTTTGTGGTTGACTGTCCTCCTTGAATGCTACTTTCCCTGTCCGATCTTTTTATATTTCTTTTTTGAATACTGGTACCTGTACAAAATTACAACACTCCCCTCTCCCAGGCATAATGGTCCCCTTAAAACCTTAAATCCCTCTCCTTAAACAAGAAATCAGTACGAACAGTCATACTAAATGCAAGAATGTCAAATTACATGTATAATAAAGTAATAATCAAAGTTGACTTGTGCAAAATATTCTTACAAAGTAAAACATGCAATATTTAGTGTAAATGAGTAACCATTAATATTTAATGACAACAAATTCTTTGTAACATGCATTAAGTTTTACTTGAAACGTATGAAAATATTTGGTATATGTTCAAAAATTTAGAACAAGCATCTTAAGAATAATATAAAACAAAACCCATGGTAAATGTTTCAATATCATACTAAATCCTCAGGGCATGAACTTGCCACACTGTTAAAACAAGAGTCTTAATTCTGCACAGTCGGTCAGTCCTAGACTTAATTGTTCTTTACTATTTTCTAACACAATCATTTTTGTTTCATTCACACTGTGTCCTGGTGCCATTTAAATAAAATGAAACTCATTTAATTTCAAAAGAATTAACACTGAAAATGACATAAATGGCCTTATAAAGATAATATTGGCACAATGTATCGTGTTTCTGCATTATTTTAACTGTTATCATTGTGATATCTGAGAAGAGAACAATTATTTAGATAAATTCCATATTTTGTGAATAGCACTATTACATAATATCACTTGTAAATTCCATACTTTGCGAATAGCACTATTAAATTCCACATTTAATGAATATCACTTGTAAGTTCCATCCTTTGCGAATACATTAATTAAGAAACATCACAAATTGGTATAGAAATATAAAATATATTCTAGATGTATTCTAAAATAAAACTTTCAAGGAATATTGAGTGTACACAATATTCCTACACCATTTTGTTTTCACACAATTAATAGAATAAAAAAAAGAGAAGAATATGATCCAGGTTAACCATGCACTCTGTTCAAGACTTAATCACAAATGACCAGGCATTTCTTTGTTCATCATGAGTTTTAATGAACTTTCTATGTACCTAAAGACTTGATGACAGAAATTTAGCAATACTCCCATCTTAAGTTTGTATTGTCAATATTGAAATCGTTCATGCTGAACTCTTTGTCTCTGACTTCTGCGTGCCTCAAATTTACTGTTACACTTCAGGTGTTTGGAACTCAAAGGGGCTGCTAACGGTGACTTGATATGTTTATGCTTCATGGACCAGTCTGGCAAGATATTCCCATGAAATGGTTTCCATTACGTGATCTCGTCTTAATTCCATTACGCGATGGGAAAGCTTATATTAACATGGTTTTATAACGGATATTTCGAAAATAAAACATGTTTTACTGACAAAATGCTTAAAATTAAATATTAAAAGTCAATTTTACAATATGTAAACTTTTTAAGCCCCATTTTCATATCCCAGCCAACCCCGTTTTCACTTCTTGGAAAAGGGGTTGGATCAGGTATAAAAGCTAATACTCGGACCACGTAATGCAGTCTGTTATGGTGTACAAGCTGTTGCTTTTGAATATGGTCCCTTTATTATCTCAAACAAAAGTTCACTTATTTTCCTGTGAACAATGTAATGTCCCTGCCATATATTTGGATCAATTCTCTTACAATGGTCTTTACTTTTAGATATGTCTAAAAATAAGACTAAATCTCACAATTTGTACTTGTTAGCACTTATTCTGGTGTCATAATCCCATTTCTGCCATTTTGCGTTTTTTTCCAAAAGCCGGCCTTGCAATGTCATAATTTATTATGCATCAGTTTACACCCGTATAATTTTTCTCTAAACTTCGAATAGCATTTGTCAATGCCTAGGTGTGCTCCGGTATTTGAGTCATGTGCTGAGACTAACACTTCTTTTCTCACAAACTCGAGGAACATTTAACTGAACACATTCCTCTTTATTGCTCATAATGTATCTCTTAAATAATACACCATCAATCAATTTCAACAAGACCCAGTGCAACCACATATTTCGCACTGCGTGGGAATAACCTGCACATATGTCCCTTGGGTATCGTTTACTGTCCGACCTGAGCCACTTAACAACGGGAGCAATATCAGGATATTGGTGCTGAAGTTTTGTCATTCTTTCTGATGAATAGGTAACTGTACAGACATATTTCAAGCTGCCTGACGACTGTAATGTTTAAGGTGCTGCATTTTCGGACAATGAGCCATCAACTTTAGAACCTGGTTTAAACCCCCAGCGGCAATTCTTGCCACTGAACGTTCCAAGACGGTAGCCCTATTGTCAACCCTTTTGTGTTTGTGATGTCTTATTTGGCCTTTTATTCATCTTTAAATTTGTTCTTTGTTTCTGTGTGTGTTTGTGGTTGTCGTCCTTGAATGCTGCTTTTCCTTTTCGATTTTAATATCTATATTTGTCAGAATTAGGCCATTTCTATTCTGCCCATTAACGTTACTTTCAGGAGTCATGTAATAATCCATTACTTTCAGAACCCTGTCGGATACACAACTGGCTCACGCCACAGCAACTAAATACCTTGATTCTGAGTAATCCATTGTACAATGACACACTGCAATCCCAAGCTTTTACAACAAGAAGTTGCAAAATAAGAAGTATCCATGTCCAGAAATTACCTGACCGTAACTTCGCTCTGGAAATCCTTGCAACTGACGATTTGTCCAAGTTTTAAGACCTGTGCAAACTATCCTTTTTAAAGGAAAAAACATCGTCAAATTGCGCAAAGTCTGACCAGTGGCATTTTAAGCACGTTGTACAACCATTACACGGTAATTCTTCCAGAATACTATTCCCCTCGTAACACTGACATTCATCTTCTCCAAGGCACAGTTGACAGTACTCCAACAGAAACGTTTCAAACAAAATATTCATCAAAGAAAAATTCATTTGTGGAAATAGAATACTTTTAGAAGGTTTGACTCCTTCGATCTAGTCTCTGATGAACATAATATTTCGAAGTACAGAAACATATCCTATATGTTCATTAATCGTAGAGTTCGTTTAAATGGTGTTGTATTTACGGGTTTGGCATACATATTTATAAAAACTATAAACTTTCCATTTGTGTCTCTTGTAGTCATATGGAGTGTCATATGATCAAACATAAACATCATCTAAATTTTCAAGTTCTAAACTCTGACTTGTGTTTAAACTCATGTTCTGCAAAAATCCACCTTCGATGCAAAGGTTGCTTTAGTTTTAAACGAACATTCCGAGACTATACTCAAACACATCAAATGTAACATCATGATTTTCTTGGAGATTGTTACTATTCTAATACGTGTACAAGTCCGAATCGCAGAGTTTCGATAAAATAATTTCCTCTTCAAAATTGTGTTAAAGTTTTGATCGCGCCGTTGCCACCAGTTTACAATTTCTTACCCAAAAGTAGAAGGAAATGTAGAGTCCAATTCTATTTTCCATAACTTTATTTCTACTTAACCTCTACTTGCTACGAAACTACCATTTTGACGAATTAATATTTACAACATGTTAGTAATACTCTGAATGCTATATACGTGTTCCTGAGCTCTCTGAATGCTATATACGTGTTTCTGAGCTCTCTGAATGCTATGTACGTGTTCCTGAGCTCTCTGAATGCTATATACCTGTTCCTGAGTTCTCGGAATGCTATATATGTGTTCGACTTGTATGTCCACGTTTATGATTCCCGATCTTACGTTATATTTCCTGCTTACCAGATACGGCTGTCTACGTTTTATATGGGGGATGGCAAATCTTATATTTATGGGTAAAGATTAAAGTCACGCGCGCACCAACATCCGGTATGCATGAAAACATGGAAAACGTTAGTAGTTGGCGGCGTCAACGCACAACGTGTCTCTGATATGCAAGAAAAAGAATTTATCATGGGTATTTGGTTCTGATAGGGAATTTCAACCCTCGGTATAAGTGTTTTAATCGGAACCTCGGCAGAGCCTCGGTTCCGATAAAATCAATTATACCTCGGGTTGAAATATTCCCTATCTCCACCGAATACCCATGAACAATTCTTAAAATCTACCATCTGAAAAAAGCTCTAAAGAAACTTCCAGTTCAGACAGACGGATAAACAGACGGTATACATGTTAGCTGCCCCAAATGACTTGAATAGTATGTCATTTCAAATATTTACAATTAAGGCAATATAGTCGTTGGACTAACAATTTGAAGAATATGAAGGTTGTTCTCCAATTTGATTCCAGAGAAATTGTTTCAGAATTTGATGATACTTTGTAGTCGTCTTATAATCTTGAAAAAGATCAAACAACATTATTTAGTAACTTGATAAGGCATGCTATTAATGTTCAGGGCAGCCAGACGTTGCGTCTTCCTACTAATTACATGATAATTACATAAAATATTATTAAATAAAAGAGACGGCACAAACATTGTCACATTTAAAAACGCAGATACTCTGAAATATCTTAGAATATTCCAAAATTGGATTATCTACTGGGAAGTATTTCTGATGGAACAAAAACGTAACAAAGTCACACACAGTGACAAATTGACAAACGTCATATTGGTATTATGATTCAAACTAAAACGATTTAAAAATTTAAAATCTGAGACCCAGTCTTCCCCACTAGGATTAATACACTTATCGAGACAAGCACAATACTTCAAAAGTATTCTATATATATTTCTCAGAACAATGCAGTAAAATGTAAAATTAGATATAAAAATCGAAAAGGAAAAGTAGCATTCAAGGACGACAGTCAACCACAAACACACATAGAAACAAAAAACAACTGTAAAGATGAATAAAAGGCCAAATAAGACATCACAAACTTTCAATAAATATTAATTTACCAAATACACATTAAAACTGTTTGTGTATAATGCAACTAAACTAATAATAATTACTGAACAATTAATTTGTCATCGTTATTCTACCTTATGTATACTATTAAATACATATTTGTTATTGGTGCAATATGACCGAAAGTTAGTAATATGCTGAAACAATTTGCTTTATGTTTAAAAACCCAAATATTACAACAGTTGAAGTTTTTCTTTCTTTAGTATTTAGCGTCATTTTCCAGCACATTTTAAACTTTGATTGACGGTCGGTGTTCTGTGGTAGATGTAGACCACCCACTTATCCCTGGGTAGAGCCCGTACTGTATACCTCCCGCTATCCGTAAGAATCGACACTTTCTTACTTACGAGTCGAGCTCCCAGTGGAAACGGTTGAAGCGAAACGTATTTACATATCATTTTATTATTAAAACATATTCAGAGTGATGAGTGTTACTGATTGCGGTTATATTTAATTAATACAAAATACAATAGATATAAAGCTTGCAAATACATTATACACTTTTTTGAAAAATGTTTTCATACAACACGACGACCAAATGTTTTTATGTTATGAAGTACATGCAATTTTACGGATAAAAATATATAGCTAATGCTAATTGATACATTTATATATCAGTTCAGATTGTGGACCCTTTGGTGACGTCTACCTAAATCCTGAGAGAACGGTTACGTGATGTGTGTCTCCAGTCGTGTCTTGTCGTGCCCTTAACAGTTTATTCCCTTGTTTCTATGGCTTCTACCAAGTCATTGAGTACTTGCTTTGTAGTGTTCAGTCGTTGTTTTTGACTTTTTATTCATATATATATACATGATCACTTTTATGTAATACTTACACTGCCACTTAATGCTGCATAGTTTGTTAGCGAATATAGCCTGACGGGGTTTCTTTATTTACACTGTCCTGTTTTATTGGAATTACAATATGGTAAGAATGAGACATGATCCACATTAATTCCATTAAGCGATGGGAAAGCTTATATTTGCTTGATTTTAAAACAGATATTTTGACAATAAAACACGTTTAAAAACAATGCGACAACCTGTTCCTAATAAATGTTTTAGTTTTACAACATGCATTTTTTTAAGCCGAAATTAAGGTTGTATTTCATATTTCAGCAAACCCCGTTTTCGCTTCTTGGAGAAGGGAATGGATGGGGTATGAAAGTTAATACTGGTCTTTTTTGCCATTGGCCATTTTATGTTTGTGTGATGTCATATACCTTTCCTTTTATTTATTGAAGGTTGTTATTGTTGTTTGGTGTGCTCCTTGAATGATAGTCATTTCAGGTTCGCCCTTTTATTATATTTACTTTATATCTACCTTTGTGTGCAATTGTGGGTACAGTCATAAACAAATTCAAATACAAGTCTTTAATTTATATCTATAGTTGCCGGTTTTTGACATTTAAAAATACAACGTTAAGGAGGTTTGATAATATTGTAGTCGAGCTGCCGAAAATGTGTGACGAAGTATTAAAAAAATAAAAAGGAGAAATAACTTTAGAACAAATATATAAATACTAAAATAATACATATAGTTTTTTTACACCTTCTGAACAAATTTGAAAGTGTTATCGCTTATATTTTGAAATATGTTGTTGACAGATAAAATGTTAAGCAAATGTATAACAATTTTACACGTTTTTTATCAGTCTATTTAAACCTAAATATTAATATATTTGGCACATATGAGTTTGTTAAATGTACAGTATATGTCCAAATACACCCACTGACCAAATATTAAGTTGTTTCGATTATAGGTTGAAAAAAAGTATTAAAAGCACATGTTTATTTTTATTTTTTAAGTTGTACTTTAGTCCTCCAAATGTCAAGATTATGGTCACATGGTGTGTTGTTTAACACCCACAGCGGATTTTATTGCCACTGACCGTTCCAAGGCGGTAGCCCTATTGACAACCATTGCATGCTTGTGATGTCATGTCTAGCCTTTTATTTATCTGTGTAATTAGTGTTTGTTTCTGTGCGTGATTTTGTTTGACTGTGGTCTTTGATTGCCACATTTCCTGTTCGATTTTTGTATCTACTTTTATTGCATACGCATTTACAAGCTCCGTTTACTTCCAGTGTAACAGAAAACGTCAATATTCGCCCATATTGACGTGTAATAAAGTCATATTAGGTGTGTAATGTATACTTGTTCGTTTCTGTTCATGTCAAAGATGTAAACATTGTTGATTTCATTGTGAAAATTCCCATTATGTAATGACAATATGTAAATGTTTTTGGTGAAAATTAAATATTACAACCTATTTTATTCTCTCTAATTTAAAAATGCGTATGCAATAAAAAGGTCATTATATTTATATTGGGATATATGCACTCGTTCTTTTGAGCATAAATATTGCGCTCCAGTATTAATACGCAAAAGAACTCGTGCATATATACCAATACAAATCTAATAACCTATAAATATATGTATAGTATACACTGATCAAATTTGAAAGTTGTATCACTTATGTTGTATAAGACATTGTTAAAAGTATTGTTTAAAGAATAAGTGATAAATAGTTTGTTTTTCATGTATTGGTTGTGTGTTTATGTATAGTTATGAAAGTTGTATCACTTATGTTTTATAAGATATTGTTGAAAAAATAAATTATAAATAGTTTGTTTTCTCATGTATTGGCTGTGTGTTTATGTACAGTTATGAAAGTTATATCACTTATGTTTTATAAGATATTGTTGAAAGAATAAGTGATAAATAGTTTGTTTTCTCATGTATTTGTTGTGTGTTTATGTAATTTATAAATGATGTCGTAATACACCCATTGACACATTTAAAAGATGTATCGTTACAGTTTTAAAGATATTTTCGAAGGAAAAAATGTTTAACATTAAAATGTTTAACATTTTTACTTCCAACACATTTTGACGTCCACCAAGGTGCAATGTCTCGCCTTTCGCTTAAAGGTTCGACAATAACAAAATGAAGACGAGATTATGCGTCAATACTCCTACTCTGCATCCAAATCAATATCTTTATATAAGATTGCGTTTGGGTGATTGATGATTGGTATTTATTGTAATTCAAAAAAAGGCAAATAAAAAGATCGAGAGACACCAATCTATATACTGTTTCCCATTTACACCAGGCTATTTCAACCTAGATAATGTCTCAAAGCTATATTAGCTTATAAAGCAAACTCTATTGCTAGTTAAAACTGATACTTAGTTACGTATTAAAACTTTGTTTACACCTTGTCATTGTCAAATTGATTCCTCAATTTAAAAATTACACCAAACAACCAAATATGCGCACGTGATACGATTATGTATTTTTACTATGATGAACTAATATGAATACTGCAACTCTCAATTCCCAGTTATGAGAATGCATTTTATTTTATTAAATGCTCATTTATGCAAGATAAAATAAAACATTGACCTATACATGCCAAACTCCTGTGGTCTAGTAATACAGCGTCGGACTCGGGATCGAACGATCCTATCGTTCAATCCCGCCATGACCATTTGTGTAGTGTTCCTGAGCCAGACACGTTATCTGCATTTGCTTAGTACTGGTTCTACCCAAGAAGACATCGAGAGTGAGCAAAATAAATTCGGAGAGCTTTCGTTACAATCGATGTAAAATTAATAAGTTTGAACTAAACACCATGCTGAGTTGATTATCGCTTGATATATGTTGTACTGAAAGTAGCGTTAAATTTGTTTTTCCAAATTCATTCAGTATACATATATTTTGTTTATTCCGTTCACAATTCCTGCAATATGACCTTATTAATAACATTAAAAAAGCCGGTCATTAATATTTAATCTTTAATTAGAACTCCCTAGGTAATTCACCCTGACATTTCAGAATATATTTGAAGACGTTCTTGGGAATGATACAGGCAATTGTGTCGATGAGACGCATTAATTATCGTATAAATCAAACAAAGCCACAACGACAAATTGGCATATGCTAGGTCAAGTCGAACCGTACGCTATTATAATTACAGATCTCTCATGATAGCGGTATTGGAGCTAAGAGTTAGTAGATCTAATTTCCTGATAGTCTGACATTTAACCATTATAGAGTATGTCATCAGAACTCCATCATGTCGTAGATTAGTTGTTTAATGACACATCGTAGTTTCTCAAGGTATAACGGCGCTAGTACACACACATTGTTCGATGTTCGAAATGTTCTCTGTCAACTTCTTTGTTGCAGTTAAATAAATGTGTTTTCTCTCTAAATAACGAACTTATAATATCATGATCCATTACTTGGTCCCGTCTTAATTCCATTAAGCGATAGGAAATATTTTATTAGCATTTTAGATTTTATAACGGATATTTCGACAATAAAACACGTTTAAAAACGTTTCTTACCGTAAAAAAACGCTATATAACCTGGGTTTTTTCACAATATTCAATCGTTTTAAACCACAATTAAGGTTTTATTTCATACCCCAGCCAACCACGTTTTCGCATGTATGTTGAAGTGGTTTGATGGGGTATGGAATGTCATACTAGGACCACGTGATGATATTCCGCGAATGAAAATGGATTTATTTTTAGAGTCTTGCATGCGTATAAACACTGTATCATACAAAGCAGACGGCATATCACATCAACAAATACGATTGAAGGCAATGCTTTCAATATTACAATGTTAAAATAATAATGTTCTAATATATTTCGAATACAGTTTCATTGGATTAGTATACTTGAATTACTCGTTTTATTATGGGTAGAACCAATACTGGATTCCTTTCGCCGTCCGTAAGAACCCCTCATGGACGGACGCAATAAAACTGAATCTGCTACTTTCTTGTCTTGTTTGCGATCGTTGATTCGAAAGGATGCATGTTACTGTGTGCATTCAGTATAGTATTGATGTTTTGTTTGTATGGTGTTTTACGTCATTTTCAACACATGTAAGGTTATATATGACGGTTGATTTTTTTTGTGGTGAAGGCAGACCACCCACTTTTTCTGGGTAGAACCAGTACTGTACACCTCCTGCCATCAGTAAGACTGACACTTCCTAGTACAGTATTGAACACAAATACAACAACACAAATATAATTAAGTGTGAGATGACTACACAAGTCTAAAAGTATGTATAAAAGCCAAACATAAAATGTAGCATTCACAGAACACAGTGAGCCCAAACGCAAACAAAACCAAAGACATTTACAAGAACAAAGCAAATTATGCAAGACCACAAAAATAAACGGGTTAACAATAAAGCTAACGCCTTAGAACGGTCATTGGTAAAAAGGCCGCTGGAGGTTTAAACCATTGCAGGTTACAGAGTGCAGTAGACGTAACTCTTACCCTAGTGTAAATAAAACGTGAATAAATAATATAATGAACATGAATAAATAAATAAATAATGAAATCCCCGCCAGGCCATCTTCTCTACCAAACTAAGACAATACAGAAATATACACATGTGAATAGTTCGATTTTTGGCGGAAACGGTATCGTCGTTTTCAGCCATATGCTATCGCTCGTAGACCGGATACATCGTTTTAGCGCTCCACTCGAAAGTTGCAACATGTTTCATTACCAGACCTATTTTACTGTAGGCAATATCTCAATTATAAGTCTAGAACATTTGCGACGCTTGCTTCGTTGTATTTTGAAATCAAGCGTTGCAGGTGATAAGACAATTTACTCACTAGACTGCAATATCTCATTTTATTATATAACCTATAAATAGACGCGTTTTCATTGGCTAAAAAGTAATTTTTTAGAAAAAATATCTAGCGATATTGACCTGTTTTTTTGATATTGACCTGTTTTTTTGATATTGACCTGTTTTATATAATTATTTTTTTGATATTGACCTGTTTTATATAATTGTAAATTGAGGGTTATATAATAAAACAGTTATGGACTTTTCAGCTGTTATACATGATGTTGATATGCACCAAAAAATCATTATTGACCTCGGCTATCGCCTCGGTCAATAATGATTTTTTTGGTGCATATCACATCATGTATAACAGCTGAAAAGTCCATAATTGTATAATATTACATAAGAAAGATAAGATTAGCGGAGCAAGTGTATTTGATATAGTACCGAGATAATGCGTATTGGAAATAGAATGCATTGAACTTATGAGCTGCCGTAATATAATTACCAATCAACAACTAATGTGTCTTCTTAATTACGTTTGTGATATTGTAAACGAAGCCTAGTTAAACTCATTTGATCTAAAATAACGTGGATTTTTCAATTATAACGGACTGATAAATGCCCGGATACGGATGTTCATGGCTTCGTTAATGATAGGTCCATTTCTTTCTCGGTACAACATATCTATCACGTCTATAATTAATATATGTGGTAACACTAGATTATTCTGTGATTTGTGTATAGCAACTGATTGGACTGTTGCATATTAGTGAAAAGTTTGTGATTGACTGTCGTATGTAAACGCTGCACGCGTTAGTTCAATACCATTGTACCATTTTTTTCCAACATAAGTTGCCTTTTTCAATCATGAATTTTAATTATTGGCAAAGCTCAAAACAAATGTGCATGCCAATGTTCTCGCCATTCCGTACGCAGTACTTTGATTATATCTACTTTTATCATGAAAGGCCCATGTAATGACCGATTTTAAATGAAAGACGTGTTAGAGGGATGACCCCATGCTCCCGTAAACATATACGCTCATTAGCTAGAAAACAATCGTAAATGAATTAATGTCGTTAATGTTGAAAACAAATACAATTAAATCTCCAGAAATTTCTAAGATTATATATAGCCGGATTTTCGGTTGAGTATTTAAACATTTGCTGGGGTATGCCAACCATACTAATCCTAGACCAACTTAGAAACTGCCTACGCTGATTGTTTTGCAAAATGTGTTATACAATTAATTTAAATAATTAATTATTTTAAAATTGTACGACAATAGTTGATGCCTTAAAATTCCCCGGCTATGTTTTGTTTCATGAACATGATGATGTTTATTTAAGTCGCAATCAATACACAACATCGCAATCAATTCACACATTGGACTATCTGTGAAAAGCGAGACTATGATTTTATTGGCTGACGTAAAAAGGCTGACGTAAAAAACTTTGAACAGGTAAATTATTCCGCAGGTAAATGTATTTATCAATTATCTGGTAATAGGTGTGCAGCTATACATTTCAGATTAACCTCATTTCCCCGTGCAGTCACGCAGTGGTAAAAGTAGTATCTACGTCATGCAAATAATACTTATTTTTACATACAATTTAATAGCGGTTTTAAATGTATGTGACTCTCCGGGAATATCAAGCAATGTTCATCCGATGTTTAAGAGTGAAATTTATTAATTGATAATTGATACAAAAAGATATAAAAAGGTTTGTGTGTGTGGGATGTTGGATAGGGTGGTGTGTGTGTGTGGGGGGGGGGGGGGGGGGGGGGGGGGGGGTTGGTGGAGGGGGGGGGGGGCATTCACCTTTAAGAATATCAATATTAAAGAAGACCCTCATAACCCTGTTGTTATACATTTGGTGACAAAAACACTGACGTATGCTCAATGAAATGTTTGATATGGCAAACATTGTAAAACAGCAAATACTAGGTTGATTAACTATTGTAAGATTTGCGTCGATAGCAGTATTTTTAATTTATTAATTCAAAATCTAATTAGAGAAGAAGTCACGTAATCCCTCTAATATTATTCAGTTTTATTTACAATTGTTTACAAAACGATATAGGATTGAAACGAGTACGTCACTTTTAATAATTGATGTCACTGTTGAAACGGTGGGATATATTATTTATTGCAGTAATTCAACAAACAACTAATCAAAACCTAGACACATTGCAGCGGTAAAGTGGATGGAAGTCGTAGAGACAATATCCGTGGGGCTTAATTATTACTATTTATCAGACAGGAAACGTTTTAAAAAAGCCTGACAATAATTGTTTCTGAAGATTGGCAATGAAGAAGGTTTCCTGATCGTACACGTGAGGAAAACGAGCGTATATAAGTCGGTCGCTGATATATTCATACACCGCCCAGAAATCACTCAAAGCATCCTAGCTTTCAAGCCGGTAGCGCTATTGTCAACCCTATTATGTTTGTGGTGTCGCATACTTTGTTATCCTTGTAATTTTCATTTGTTGTGTACGCGTGTGATTCGTTGACTATGGTGCGTGATTGCAAACTTTCCTGGTCTACTTTTATGCATATTTTTACGCCTTAAGTGTGAGGTTTGGTGCACCCTAGAACCTGGTTTAATCCCCCAATGGCATTTTTTTTTTGCCATTGATCGTTCCAAGGCGGTAGCCCTATTGTCAACCCTTTTGTCAATCCGATGTTTTATTTGGCCTTGTATTCATGTTTAAAGTTGTTCTTTGTTTCTGTGTATGTTTGTGGTTGACTGTCTTCCTTGAATGCTACTTTTCCTGTTCGATTTTTATATCTATATTTACTTATTTGTCAAGATGATCGAATAGGAAGCGGACAGACCAAATGGTTTACTAGTTATTTGTAAAGACTCGCTTTGTACCACTGCATCTATAATTGAGAGCTATCACTGATTCTCGTATAAATTGGGATTCCAGCAAGAACCATTTGTGATAAATTACACCAACAGTTAATCAATCCCTTATATATTCTTTCTTTAGAACAACACATATATAGCTTACTTCTGAAAGGATTTCATCATCGACCTTATAGATTTTTATCAACGGATTACTGAGTTTAAAGTGGTATCTACTATTTTGTTCTAACATGAAATGTACGATACCACAACATAACTTCACAAATGTATATGTTTAATGTTTATATAATAGAATAATAGTAACTTTAAATACGTTTTCAATTAAAAGGCACGTTAACGTATGCCATACACTATTATAGCAATGCAACTTGGGCTATTATTGAAAAGTGTGTATGCAAAACTTCGGGTAATTTTGTGCGAGGAGCGTTAGACGTTTAATTTCATGAATTGGTTTACATTGTAGTTGTTTCCTTCCAACAAGGAAATAACAAGTTGATTTCAAAGACACCATATCAAATTTGAAATATGCTATAAATAGTGAGACATCTTTTAAACAAGATAGTTTTAAAGTTTGGGGTGCAACTGATCAAAACAACGGTATCTCTAAATGTATCACATATTTCAATATGTATATGGATTGTACAGATTATATTATGTTTTAAGAAAACAATAACACCTATTTGAAATAAGTTAAAAATAAAACCAACTAAGAAACCACCCTAGGCGAATCGATCAATTGACTCAAACTGTGTAAAGATCAGACTATATCAATTACTGACAAATCAGCAGGCAGGGGACAAGTTCAAGGGTAAATTCGTAGCTGTTACACAGAATCTCTTAATTTCGATTGGTTGATAAGGTAAACAAACCAAAATATCTTGCTAAATAATTAAAATTCAACTTTTGAAAAGTACTTATAATGGTTAAACCATATATATATGCAATGTATGCATAATTTTTTGCATAATCAAAAAAAGAAGTGTATTTTACATGTTCCCCATGTTTCTACATGCAAGTAGGTGGATCAGCACCATCCGACACAAACACTTTTTCAAAACATACTCAATGGTTTGTGTATGTTTTTTGATAAAATTGAGATAGGTCTTTCAAAATAAGTAAGCAAAAATATAGCTTCTTATATTAGGGAGCTCAGTACAGAGCTTAGAGCTATAATGTACGTCTATGGAAAATGAACTGGTTTAGTATGACCTAAGATACATCCACACACTCGATCCAGTGTCTGGGCTTATTTACATATTCGGTTTATTTAATTGTTGCTGATTAGTGATTAACCATACATTAATAATTGCATTGTTGGTGCTGTAGATGTGTATTAAGATTTCGTTATAATGATTTGTTCAATACATCTCCAAAATCTGAGTCGAATTGGTCACTTTATTGTAAAAGGGTTATATAGTAAAAAGTATCTGACATTTCACTTTTAATTTGAAAGAGATAATAACTAAACATTTCAACACAGTAACTACATAGAAATAACCATTAGAACTTCAGGATATATGTGTGTGCGTCAAAGGGCTAGAAAAAGATATATGCAGCCGGGCTGTGGTTTGAACCCTGGAACTTCCGTTGCTCTCCCAACTGAGCTAACCGACCGGACAATGCTATAGCAACATATCCTGTTAGATACTTATGAACCGACATACTATCCCTAAGGATAGGAATTCTTCCTCGAATTAACATGGCTACAGGAAATCATTTGCATGATTATAGCAGTCTACTTAGTCAAGGGTCATGCCGGCTTCGCCAAATTTCACAGGTTAGAAACTTGTGGAGCCGGACTGGGGCTCGATCCCATCTCCTTCAGACTACTGTTCCGTTGCTCTATCGACCGAGCTAATCGTCCGGACAATGCTACAAATCGTGACATATATTGCTATATGTAGAATATATTTGTTCCTTCTTCTTTCGCTTTCTTTATTTATTTTTACCCGTTAGTATTTTTTCTGTAGTCTCTGAATATTTCAGCTGTGAACTTGACCATTGTTACCTGGAATGATAAAATACAATTAATTGTTGATGTTTTCGATGGTTTAAGCCTTTTTGATTACACATATTGAATGTTAGTGTCAGAAACTTTAGCTCTAACATTTTTGAAATGTCCGCCACTTTTACTGAAATGTCCGATACTGGCAAAATTAGCTTATACAATTTCAGTTGTTTTAAATAATACACATAATATTGCATATTTTAACAAATATAATTAATCAACTAATCAATTGCAAAATTTAGAATACGCAATTAATTGGTAAGGTAAGTGTAATAATAATGTCTGACAACAGGTAAACCATGGATTGAAAAAAGTAGATCAATATTGTTTTTGTTTTCAATAAACAACAAAGCTACAATTATACTTCATGTCTAATTGCATTAAAATAACAAGGATGAGTGTTTTAAAGTTCGACAGAGAAACATTCCTTGAAAAAAAGAATTATCTGTAATAAACTATAACACCAACGTTAAACCTTTGTCAATGTTAAAATGTTCGCTACCAAATGTAGCGAACATTTCAGCGCATATTACAGTATTAAGCTTTATACGGTGTAGTATCAGTAAAATATGTAAAACTATGTCAGTGAGTAAATACAATGTATTGACAGTGCTAAAAACACAACCATTATGTGGTCCCGCCTTAATTCCATTAAGCGATGGGAAAGCTTGTATTAGCAGGATTTTATAACGGATATTTCGACAATAAAATACGTTTAAAACATTTTTTACTGAAAAAATGCGATAACATGTTTACAATTATCTATTGTTTTAATTTTACAAAATACAATTTGTTTAAGCCGAAATTAAGGTTTTATTTCATACGCCAGCCAACCCCGTTTTTGCTTCTTGGAGAAGGGGTTGGACGGGGTATGAAAGTTAATACTCGGACCACGTAATGTTTATAAGATATTTCACCGAACAGAAAAAAAGACTGGATAGTAGATCTAAATATGACGAAATATGCCAATAAGAAATTTGATCACGCTAGATACTTTCTGAACATTCTTTAGTCTACATAATTATAGATAATTATATGACAACTTCCATAAACTCCCCCACATCCTACCGAGGATCCCCGAGAGCGTTTTACCGGGCATGAGGCACGAACACAAGTCGTATATAAGAAAAACGTACCAGTCGGTGTCGACCTCTTTAACGTCCTTTAACTTTAAACTAGTCTAATGATAGGGTTGAGCAAATTCACATGGTAACTATTGATTAATGCATGTATCGTGTACCCTTTAAGGCTAATTTATTTGGCACAAATGCTAATTAAACATGTAATGCTTACTAATATAGAACCCATTAATTGCCTTTTTAGGGATAAATAGACTTGAAATACACCACTAAGGCCACACTAAACTGAGTTCATGGTCGTCGGATTTCCCGCATGTAAAATCAATGAAAAAAAAAAAAAAAAAAAAAAAGGTTTCCGTTCGTGACCACGACGACAACAATATTAAAACAGATGTCGTACGCAAATTATACAAGACCATTTTTTTTGCTTTACTTGCAATAAGCGTTTAGATAACTTTGATCAATCGTAGTTTATTGTAATAAGCGTCTAGATTTGCAAACCTTGTTAACTCGAGTATACACTCAAACTCAATCGGGTAAATTAGAAAAAATTAACGAAGCTGAACACTTCTTCGAAATGATAATACCAACATTTTTTTTAATACTTCAATCTAATAAAACATCTAGTTTTGACCATGTTTCATAAAGTAAGTCACAAAAGTTCAGAAAGTGTTTAATTTTTTAATTTTACGATAAAAACTGGTGGTGTTTTCCCATTTGCTCGATTAATTTATTTGGTTCCAACGTGTTGTAAATCGAGTCGATCCATGACGGAAGATGGCGGGGGTTTACGTGCTGTCTGCCAGAAATTTCTTGCAGCAAACTGTCGTCCTTTTGGACGATAATGAAACGTTTGAGGACGCTTTTTTAAAGGCGACAGCCAACAAAACTATATCGCCTGCATCTATAGTAAGTGTAAAGGTGCGCGAGAAGCAGGACAGCCCATCAATAAATGTATCGCCGGAAATGCGAGTAAGTGTTGCTAAAGAACTTTCTTGCAAGTACATCGAGATCGAATTAAAAGAAAATCGCAGTTCGTCAATATGCAACAATGGTGCTTCTGCCTTTGATCTAATGATGTCAGTCCAAAAAAAGTTAATTCTTCCGTCCAAACCAACCACTAATAATAATGGGAAACTGACGGGACCCCAGCGTCTTTATAGTGACTGTGTTGATTTGTGTATGGAGTTGCATTGTGGTTGGTCTGCAGACTGTATATAATCTGGTGAGAAAGCTATCAAAACGCTGTCAAATGCACTTTGGATCATTGATTGTTGTCACACAAAGCTAGCAGATAATTCATGCCATGTCCCTAAAACTTTTCAAAATGTTCAAGGATATAACAACTGTACAAAAATGCACAGCAAAGCCCCAGTGTTAACTGTTGAGAAACTAACAGACACTACCAATGACCTTGCCAATGTTATCTCATTTCCATCAATGAATGCACCTCAAAATAAGTCACTTGCAGTTCATTTAGAAACTCTTCTGCAGTGTCTTGTAAAATATAGAGATCGATTGAAAAATGACAGTGAGAAACAAAGCAAAATCTTTAAAAAAAAAGAACAGAACCATCAAGATCACCCCTGGATGCTTCTTGTATTTTCATTGAGCCGAAACCAAAGATGAGCACCTTACTCTTTTATATTAATTCTATAATTATTGAATATTCATAAACTACTGGATATGTAATTAGACGCATGATTGAGTTACTTTTCATTGAATAGGCTTTAATAACTACACCACATAATAATGTGTTTTTTGTTGTTGTTGTTACATATGTTTGTTTGTTCATTTCTTTTATTCATGTGTTAGAAGTAGAGCATGTAAGGCCCTCTTGGGCCTCTTGTGCTTTATGTTGATGTACTTGATACATTTAAAATGTTGAATCCATATTAAATATGGCTTGTTTCCTGTTATTTTGCCTGCTAGTATACCATATTTACACATAACATGGTAATCAGTGTAAGTGCATTTCAAAATTATAATTATATTATAACTTCAGTCTTGTCATATATTTTCTAGCTCTAATAGTTTAAGACTAGAAGAGCTTTGCGATCACCTTGTGTCTGTCATTAACATTCAATTTAGTTCTCTCTTCTTTTCGTCAGATTATCATATTCAAACTTGGATACATGTTATAAGTAACGAAGGTCTATGACAAGTTGGAAATCTAGTCCGACTCAGGTGTTGCTAGCAGAATTACTTACTCTTGAAGTGTAGAAAATGCCATAATATGGTCATGATACCTATTTATAACTTTTCTTTCCATATATAAAAACTGTATACAATAAGTGTATAGAATCTTGAATTAGTTAGCAAGTATGTCACTGAAAGAGCTGTGTGCATTTGTATTGTAAAAATAAATGCTATAACATGCTTAAATAGGAAAACTATAGATGGTATTATTCTAGGTGCGCATGCGCAAACTGTTTTATTTATTTTTTAGATACTGAAATGATTTTTTAGGGGAAAGTTAAAAAAAAAAGATTCCGTATGGTTAAACAATATGGCCCTTATGAAAAATCTGAAACCGAGGAAAAAAAACAAAAAAAACACTTTCGTACTGTCGTATGCATTTTTGAAGTTAAAAATCCGAGGACCTATTTTTTAATTTGGTGTGGCCTAAACATCCGATGTTCATGCTAGTTAATGTTCCAATTGGCTGTATACTCATCGGTGCACCGTTTTTGGAACCCATTAGGGTATAATGAAGGAATGAACGAATGGTGCTTTATGACACGTCAACACACAAATAGGTCATAGTGTGCGCCAAAAAACGATGAAAAGTGAAACAAACGAAACAGTAAGCTATCAAAAATTAATGTAAAAATATATTGCTGAAACTATTTACAAATAAGGCATGATATGGTAAAAGTATTAACTATGTATTTATAGATCAACAAAAGATAATATGAACATATTAAAATGAATTATACAGTCTTGATTTGTTTCAAGAAATCTAAATACAGTATGTATCCAATAACACGGCAGAAGCGAGAGTAACAAAAGGAATAAACCATTATGGGCACGACTAGATTGAAGACAAACATTAACAGTTTCCATCATTTTCTGAATTTAACAACGTTCTCAAATGGTCGGGTAATTGCACAATTAAAGAGGAAGTCATCAGCTATAATTGAATCATATTACTAATCATGCAGTGAGTTACAAAATGATCGCCTAATAAATGTGCATGAAGGTGATCATTACCAAGGATATTACGAGGTCACATCACCGTGAACATCATCATCATGAACGTCAAGTTGTGATAGTCACTAGCGGATCCAGGGCGCCCGCCCCCCTAAAAATTCCGGATCATACATGTATGTCCATGTTACTGTAGATAAAATATCAAACAATTTCGATGCACGCCCTCAGTATAATTTTTTTTTTCGCTCGCTTCGCTCGCTCGACGCATAATGACTAATGAGTGCTTTAATTAACACATTGTTATATACTTTTATTTGAAAACGAACTTTTTTTTATTCATACATGTATGTCCATGTTACGGTAGATAAAATATCAAACAATTTCGATGCACTCCCTCAGTATAAATTTTTTGTTCGACGCATAATGGCTAATGAGTGGTTTAATTAACACATTGTTAAATCCTTTTATTTGAAAATGGACTTTTTTTTTATTCATACATGTATGTCCATGTTACTGTAGATAAAATATCAAACAATTTCGATGCTTCCCTCAGTATAAAACTTTTTCTCGCTCGCTCGACACATAATGGCTAATGAGTGGTTTAATTAACACATTGTTAAATCCTTTTATTTGAAAACGGACTTTACTACCCTATCAATGCACTAACGCAACCGTTTTATGAGGCTCGAAACGGACCCGAAAATTGACAAAAATCTTACGCCCCCCACTAAGCTGAAATCCTGGATCCGCCCCTGATAGTTATTGTGGAAAAAGAGTTCTTAATTTACTGTTAAACTGTAAAAGTAAATGAAGGCTACGACAATACAATTTGGCAAATGAGTTTTGAAGTGTATGATAACGGTAGCACTAACGAAGTAGTTGTTCGACGGGTATACCTACTTTAACATATACAAAGAATACAAAAGCATCAGCTCAACTAACACCGTTTATACTCACTGGCATATTGAAATTTATCGATTACTTACTCTGTAGCTTCCAATCAAACCGAGTCTGCTACGTTTCTCTCTTGTTTGTGTTTGTTGCTTCCAAGGGATCACCTTTTCAGTATTTATTTTTTAATATTCATATACAGTTTATATCGGATCATCTTTGTCATCTCCTTTAAGTTTGTCTTGTGCTAACCTTTGTGATGCATTCTCTTGTTGCTCTGGCTTCTGCCAAGTAACCGAATACTTGCGTTGTGGCTCTCTAGGCTTTTGTTTAATTATATGCCTATATACACGATCATCTTATGTTATACTTATATTTCCTATTAATGCTGCCTAGTTTGGAATAGTCTAGCCTGCCGGAGATTTCTTTATATACACGTCCCGTACTTTTGGGATGACAATAGAGCAAGAGTGAGGTTTGGTGTACCCTAGAACCTGGTTTAAAAACTTAGTTTACGGTTCCAAGCCCTATTGTCAACCCTTTTATGTTTGGGGTGCCGAATACATTTCTTATTCCTTGTAATTGTCATTTGTTTTATATGCGCGTTTTTGTTGCCAATGCGAATGCTACATTTCCTACTCGAATTGCCTATCTACTTTATACTCGAATTGCCTATCTACTTTATACTCGAATTGCCTATCTACTTTATACTCGAATTGCCTATCTACTTTAACTTTGTGTTATACTTTTAGTGCTTAGTTATGCTGTCTAGTTTGCTAGAGGATATAGCCTGGCAGTTATGCTGTCTAGTCTGCTAGAGGATATAGCCTGGCAGTTATGCTGTCTAGTCTGCTAGAGGATATAGCCTGGCAGTTATGCTGTCTAGTCTGCTAGAGGATATAGCCTGGCAGTTATGCTGTCTAGTCTGCTAGAGGATATAGCCTGGCAGTTATGCTGTCTAGTTTGTTAGAGGATATAGCCTGGCAGTTATGCTGTCTAGTTTGGTAGAGGATATAGCCTGGCAGTTATGCTGTCTAGTTTGGTAGAGGATATAGCCTGGCAGTTATGCTGTCTAGTTTGGTAGAGGATATAGCCTGGCAGTTATGCTGTCTAGTTTGGTAGAGGATATAGCCTGGCAGTTATGCTGTCTAGTTTGGTAGAGGATATAGCCTGGCAGTTATGCTGTCTAGTTTGGTAGAGGATATAGCCTGGCAGTTATGCTGTCTAGTTTGGTAGAGTATATAGCCTGGCAGTTATGCTGTCTAGTTTGTTAGAGGATATAGCCTGGCAGTTATGCTGTCTAGTTTGCTAGAGGATATAGCCTGGCAGTTATGCTGTCTAGTTTGTTAGAGGATATAGCCTGGCAGTTATGCTGTCTAGTTTGGTAGAGGATATAGCCTGGCAGGGATTTCAGTATTAAAATTGTTCCATAATTTTGGGAACGATAGTAGTATAAGAGTGAGGTTTAGTGCACACTAGAACATGTTTTAAAACCACAACGGCCGTTTAGCCACTGACCGTTCCATAGCGGTACCCATTTTGCCCATCCTTTTATGTTTATGGTTTGGCATACTTTGCGCGGCATTTCTACCCTTGTAAGTGTCGTTTGTGTGTTTTGCTTGTACTGGTTAAGTGTGTTCGGTGAATGCTATATTTCCTGTTCCAAATGTATACCTTCCTTTATAAATAAGTGCACAATGTTGAACATTTATTGTCCATCTACAGTTTCCGTTTAAGAATGTCAGTGTCTTGTAAATCGATTAAGCAGTTTACTTTCTTATTTATAATTATGTAAAAAATAGATAAATGATAAAAAGATCGTATACATCTCTTGGGCTGTCCAAATGCAATAAAAAATCATATACTAATTAATTTATGCTATTTTCAGGGACAATCATATCAACAACCCCCTGCGTTTAACGTAATGATCTTTTTCATATCTAACTTGGAATATGACCCTTTCACAATACAACATATGTGACTATATATAGCGATAATTAAATTTCAATAAATGATCCTAGAAACCTGTCGTAGAAATCAACACACGGTCTGCTCCTCCCAACAGAAGTAGATATGAAATATAGATAACAAAATCGAACAGGAAAAGCAGCATTCAAGGACGACAGTCAACCACAAACACACACAGAAACAAAGAACAAATTTAAAGATGAAAAAATGCCAAATAAGACATCACAAGCACAACAGGGTTGACAATAGGGCTACCGCCTTGGAACGGTCAGTGGCAAAAAAGACAGCTGGGGGTTTAAACCAGGTTCTAGGGTGCACCAAACCTCACACTTACGCTACTGTCAACCCAATAAAACGGGACAGTTAAATAAAAAAATCCCCGCCATGAACAATTCTCTAAAGTCGAACAGAAAATGTAGCATTCAAGGACAACAGTCAACTAAGAACACGCACAGAAACAAACAATAAATTCAAAAATTAATGAAATGCAGGATATGACACAAACATCACAGGGTTGACAATAGGTCTACCGCCTTGGAACAGTCAGTGGAAAAAAGGCCGCAGGAGGTTTAAACGAGGTTATAGGGTGCAGCAAACCTCACTCTTACCCTAATGTCACCCCGATAGAACGGAACAGTGTAAATAAAGAAATAGCCTTCAGGTTATATTCTCTAACAAACAAGGCAGCACAAATAGGCAATATAAGTAAACGAGCATGTATAGTATATATGAATATAAAAAACAAAAGCCTAGAGTCGTGCTTCAGTTCCATGTTAATATGTTTAGATATTTACTGTCGTTGCGTTTGTCTCGACATGGTTTCTGTATTTTGATGTATCATTTGGTTTCCGTTATGTGATGTATGCTTTGCCAACTGCAGTTTTGTTCTTCATGTTTTATTATTTACGTCGTCTGTAAAATAAGAACAGCAATAGCTGATAATAATGTGGAAATTCCATAATGTCTCGGGTTGCAGTTCTTCATTAAAAGTGGATACTCATGAAAGTGTGTTATGTTCAATAACATCTGTTATATAACCGTGAAACATGCTGCCAAATAAGCTTCCTGAACCGATGAATAATAGGTGTAGATTTTTCACGTATAAATTATATATATAAAATCCAAAGCGTGCACAATTAACGTTAGGAGAAATTTATGATAGCATATTTGAATTTTTGTAATGTTGTTGAGCACTTTAGCATGGTTAAAGCATGAGCTCCTATACTTAAATAATATATTTCGTTTCCTGGAAAGTTTTCTTATATATTATGTATGTAAGATTTAATGGAGATGTTATTCTTTGGTTGCTGGAACTGGTTCATATTGATTTAACAAATTTTACACTATTCATATTTTATTTAAAATCAGGTTAAACGACGAAGCATATTTCTTATTTTAATTTTCCAATTGGAGCAGCGACGCCTTTTATCCGTAACCGATAACTGCTGCTCGGAAGTCTTAAAGTGTCACATAATGATATTTGTATCAAATCATCACTCAGTGTCCCCTTCCAACTTATAGACAAAGTGTTGGTATCCCTATGGGTACGAACTGTGCACCACTTGTCGCAGATTTGTTTTTATTTTGCTATGAAAGGGATTTCATGTTGAGTCTTTCACCAGATACCCAGGCAGATGTTATTGAAACTTTGAATGACACCTCTCGGTATCTGGATGACATACTGAACATTGACAACCCTTTCTTTCCAACTATGGTAGATAATATTTATCCTAAAGAACTTCAGCTTAATAAAGCTAATATATCTGATAATAACGTTTCTTTTCTTGATTTAGATCTCTCGATTGAAAATGGTGAAATAATTAGCAAAATCTATGACAAGAGAGATGATTTTAATTTTGCATTGTTAATTACCTCCACTTGGATGGGGATGTTCCCCGAGCAACTTCTTATGGGGTGTGTGTGTCTCAACTTATTCGTTTTTCAAGAGCTTGTACTCGAGTTGAGGACTTTAATATTCGTAATCTTTGTAAAACTAAAAAGCTACTCAATCAGGGTTACCGTTACCATAAACTTCGTAAAACCTTTACAAAATTTTATTATCGTAACCCAGATCTTCTTTCCAAATATAAAAGTAATAATTTAAGGACTCTTCTGCGACAAGGACTATCACAACCTGACTTCTAAGGTGATGTGATTTATAAACTTCGTAAGATTCTTGGTCATGATCACTTTCATACTAACTTTGTTAAACTTGTTAAAAAGTTTATCAAAAGTGGTTATGACCCGATCATTTTGCAACGTACTGCATGCTTGGTGGTGGACCCTTTTACAGTTCGCCACTATGCTTTCCTCTTTAATTGTACGATGACCGGACAGGCTGTGGACCCTATGATGACGCATACCTAAAGCCCATTGGGACGGTGGCGTTTGATGTTTGTCTATGATCTTTCTTGTCGTGCCCTTAATGGTTTATTCTCTTATTGCTCTGGCTTCTGCCAAGTCATTGAGTACCTTCATTGTGGCTTTCTAGGCTATTCTTTTATTTTTTGTATTATATTTACACGAGCATATGTGTGTTTTACTTATATTGCCTATTGATGCTGCCTTGTTGGTTAGAGATTAGATCATGGCAGGGATTTCTTTATTTACACTGTCCTGTTTTAATGGGATGACAGTAGGGTAAGTGTGAGGTTTGGTGCACCCTTGAACCGGTTTAAAGCCCCAGTGGCCTACTTTGCCACTGACCGTTCCAAGGCGGTAGCCCTATTGTCAACCCTTTTGTGTTTGTGATGTCGTTTACTTTTATTATTACTTTTGCCTTCTTGTTTGTCTGTTTGCATGTTTGTTTCTGTGTTTTGTGGTTGACTGTCCTCCTTGAATGCTACTTTCCCTGTCCGATACTTTATATATCTTGATATCCATCCCAGTATAATTATTATGGATTTGAAAGTAAATATCGAACATAGTTCTTACATGACACAACCAGCACATTTTCTAATTTTCTAACTTTAACCAGATTTGAGATTCACACACTTTGTCGCCTTTTCTGTTGTGATAAACTACGCAATAACTATTTTACTTAAATAATTAAATGAAACTTCACTCTAGTGTTTATACAATCTATAAACACGCGGCAGGTGAGTTAAACAAACAACAGGCGAGTTAGAGAAGGAGATATGTATCGATCTCAAAATAAGAGTTTATGATACAGAAAGCTGTATTGTCATATTGTGATATATTGTCATGTCTGAGGGTTATCGTATAAGACATTTTTTTTAAAGGTAGGATTAATTTTAGTAAGCTCGTTTGTCAATATCGATCACATGAATCAGAATTAAAGAAATCTGATTCCAGACAATTATCATTGAGTTCCAGACATACTAACATTTTCTAGCAACTACTAATACAAACTCGACATCTTTGATTTATTAACATGTCAAACTCAGCCGATTGTATGTAAAATATTCTTTCGTTTCGTGTTCAAATGCAAAATGTGGTTATATATGTACAGAAATATTGAATAACACTACTTGTCTGGATATCAAGCAATTAGTGTGTGTTGTCTGTTTCCAAACAGGTTTCTGCCAAGTCACGGAGTACGTGCTTTGCGGCGTTCTATGCTTTTGTTTTTATATTCATATATACATGATTATTTTTGTTATACTTATATTGCCTTTTAATGTTGCCTTGTTTGTTAGAGAATATAACCTAACGGGGATATCGTTATTATTACGTTTTATTGGGATGACAATAGGGTAAGAGTGAGATTTGGTGCACCCTAGAACCTGGTTTAAACACTCAACGGCATTTTTTCCACTGACCGTTCCAGTAAGGTAATCCTATTGTCAATCCGTTTATGTTTGTAGTGTCATATCTTGTATTTATTCTTTGTTTAAGTTCGACTTTTATATATACTTCTAAAGGAAAAAGAACATGTGTGGGGTTTGTTTCTTTAGTGGGACTGTGTGCGATAAGCAGGAAATGTCACACACGTTGACGATTAGAGTTGTTGGACAAGTTCAATTATCTCTGAGTATTGTTTTTTTCACTCTTATAGCATGCAGACAACTTTTTAATTTTGTATTTTGACTGTTATACATGTGATACGCAGGCTTCATTACCTCTGCTCCCAACTAAATTCCATTTATTTGTTTCGCCTATTGTTTTCTCGTTTAGGGCTTGGCATTTTGTTAGAAACTGGGACCATACACCGTTGGCCATGGACTGGTATGAATATACAACATTGAAGGCTCCATGCTCACGGTCATATGCGTACCATCTTCGGGATGGCTCAACATTTCATACTATTAACTTTTTAAAAAGTGAGTTCTGTTCAACCCTGAGCTATAGGGCATGAACGGTAGCTAGCATTTACCACTACCGTTCATGAACAGTCTCAATCAAACCGAGATTGAAATATTTGTTTATATTATGATGTTCGGCGATTTCCCAGTGTCTCCTTTCATACTATTTTTAAAGACATTTTCTATAGTTTTTTCTGCATAACAGATTTTCTTTAAACTGTTTGTACAGTAAGTATGTTATATATATAGACAGAAAAGGCAAAAATAATGGTAGGCCACCGTGATAGTTAAAATTTTAAAAAATAATTTATGATGCCACCGTCATGTCAATCTGTCCAAAAAGTTGAACAAGTCCATAAAGTAGCTAAATAAGACATTTTTGAAGTCTAATCATTTATTCATTGGTCACAAATCTGCTAAAATTGTATTAAAGTAAAGAACATTTAATTACAATAACATTTAAAGCTCATCTTTATGTAAAACCTATATTATTTTACAAAATCTGTAGAGACCATTACCACAATTTATGCACAAATTAGCCCATAATGATATAATTTCCTTTTTTTTTGTATGTTCCCAATAATAGAATTTGTTTAAACTTTCTAAGCACATAGTTTAACATATATAAAAACAGAATGTACAATAAAAATTATAGGTCCCCAAGCTTATTTAGAAAAAAAGTTTGAAACCCTACCCTTATGCTAAAAGGCCAACTTTTGTATGAAATTATATAGAAATGGTATATTTTCCTTTTTTGTTATGTTCGTAATAACAGAATTTGTTAAAATTATAGGTGACCATGCATATTGAGATTTAATATTGGTTTTTGGAACTCTACCATTATGCTTAATTTTTTTAATTTTGTTGGAATTTTTACAAAATGCTATTTTTTTTCTATTTTATGTATCTGATAATAGGCATTTATTTAAATAAAGACAATAAAAGAAAATAAAAAAAAATATTTAAAAAAAACAACAACAAAAAACAATTAAAAATAAAAATAAAAAAAAATTCAATTATTGCCATTAAGTATTACATATTTTTCATACAGTTGCTGTCATTTTCCCCTATAAATCTATAAATTTTCATATTTATAAATATTCCACATATGGTCATTTAGAACCGTGATGTCATAGCTCTCAAAATGGCCGCTTCCATGTTTTTCATCCGATTTTGATAATTCTTTCACACATATTCAAGTTTTTCAGAACTCTCAATAATAAAGGTGATTTGGCTGTGTCGCTACATTCCCTTTAAGTCACTTATTACAACTCAAGCTTAAGTATAGCTAATGAGTCTGTCTTAAACGGACCAAATGTTGGGAATGGATTTATATGTTGCATATGTAATGCGATGAAAAAAAGAAGTTCCGTGTTTTATATATTGTCTGGCATCAAAATGTATATTTATTATAGTATGCGTTTTGTTTCGCATGATTAAATCGCACATCTTGAATGTTGTGTCGTATGGCAAACATGCGTAATGCTTTTATAGAAAAATCGTTAGTGTCTAAAACCTATACTTGATAATGACTTGTCAAACTCGCTTACATTTTACTGAACTCAACTGGAATACGTTTTATGAAACGTTTAAATTACCCCAAAAAAAAGTAAGTGTACTTTTCTAATGTAATGTCAAGTATATTCTCAATATAATTTCGAATGTATTGTCAAATGTAATGTGAAGTGTAATGTCAAATGTTAGGTCAACTGTAACATCACGTGTATTGCCAAGTGTAATTTCAAATGTAATGTCAAGTGTAATGCAGGCCCGAAGGTGCAGTATATATCGCATACGAAAAAATATGCTATAAATGTTTTGTACCTCAACCATTCAATGCCAGTAATTGTTATTTTGATTGACAGGTTGTGTGTAAACATTACAACTACGCAAGTGTACTTTTCTAATGTAATTTCAAGTATATTGTCAATATAATTTCAAATGTATTGTAAAATGTAATGTGAAATGTAATGTGAATGTGAAGTGTAATGTGAAGTGTAATGTGAAGTGAAGTGTAATGTGAAGTGTAATGTGAAGTGAAGTGTAATGTGAAGTGTAATGTGAAGTGTACTGTCAAATGTAACATCACGTGTATTGCCAAGTGTAATTTCAAATGTAATGTCAAGTGTAATGTGAAGTGTATGTCAAATGTAACATCAAGTGTATTGCCAAGTGTAATTCCAAATGTAATGTCAAGGGTAATGTCGAGTGTAAGGCTTAAGCTAGGGGGCGTGAGAGGTTTTGCCTCCTACATTACCTCTTATGAACAAACTCAATAAAACCGAGTCTGCTACTTTATTTTATTGGTTGAGTTTATTGCTCCCAAAGAATACGTTTTCAGTATATTTGAAAAACTTATTACGATTTAACATAATAGCAAATGTTGACAAGTCAATTATTCAAACATCTTGAGTTATACTGGTACATGCATTTGCAACCAAATTGTAGAGATGTTCCAGAGATGAATGATTTATAGTGAAATGATATTCTAGTAAAAAAACATCGAAAATGACAGTTCGAAATTATCAGTCACAGAAGCCCTATATATGTATTTGCGTCTAATAAGGTAATTGCGTTATACAATTTAATATATGCAGTATTAATATAGATATAGAAATCAACAGGTAAAGTAGCATTCAAGGACGACAGTCAACCACAAACACACACAGAAACAAGAAACAACTTTAAAGATGTATAAAAGGCAAAATAAGACATCACAAACACAAAAGGGTTGACAATAGGGCTACCGCCTTGGAACGGCCAGTGGCAAAAAAGCCGCTGGGGTTTAAACCAGGTTCTAGGGTGCACCAAACCTCACACTTACCCTACTGTCATTCCCTTAAAACGGGACAGTGTAAATAAAGAAATCCCCGCCACTAACCCTAACCCTAACAAGGTCAGCTAGCAGAAGTGCAAGGTTCAATCAGCTTGAAATTATAGTCTTGCTTATAGGAACTCCTTCGCATTAAGTGCCAAATGTGTGATTAGAGATAGAGAATACAACACAACTATCACCAATATCACAACCCGCCAAAACGATAAGATGAAAACATTTTATTTCAAGACAAAACAAGAAATAGAAACATTCATCTGCTAGTGAATCTAAGTGTGTCATCTGTTTAAATTTAGTGTAGGATTTAATAGATATTAAAAGTTGTGTGTTTAAAAACATATTTACAGTTATTAAATATGAAACCTTGATTTGCTAACACTTTTAAGATATCGTTAAGTAGACATCATCCAGCACTTCATACATGCCTTTAATTAACTGCAAACAAGTCCTTTAATTCGTAACCCATGCGTGTAATGAAGTATGTTTTGTAACGTAATATGTATAGCATAATTGTTCGATGTATATATCGTATACGAGAAAAATATGCTAAAAATGTTTAGTACCTTAACCATTCAATGCCGGTAATTGACATTTTGATTGACAGGTTGTATGTAAACATTACAACTACGCGCGTGTACATGGTATAACTGCCGAATCTGTCATTTATAGCACGGCTGATATTTACTGGCATTTATAACATGGTTTAGGCTCAGACCTTCAGGTTTATAAAAATTATATCATAAGCAAGAACAAAGATCAAAGTACCGAAGGTACTGAGAGCATGGTGAACTATGATTTGTTCATCCATGTAATGGAAGGTTTCTTTGCAATCACGCATGACATGGATAGACTCTTCTTAATAATTCTTAATAATAATACATCATTGCATGTAATAATAAGGCGATTAAAACAAGATAAGGTAAGGTATATACAGGAATAAAGAAGGGAACAAAAGGAATGATTGGTTATAATGAAAATTAATCTCCGAAACGCTTCATCATAGCTGAACAATATCTTCACAGGTGTTAAAGTGTATCGAAAAACATCACCTATCATCACCTGTCAAAGTTTGAGTCATTAGAAATGAATATAGCGTCAAAAAGGTCAAGACAGCTAATTTTGCCAATTCAATGGGAGGTAATTCATAGACCCTTTGACCAACATAGATGAATTAAAATAGGAAACAACCGTGCATTTATATCGACTTACTATGCAAGTATGATTACAATCAAATGAACACGAGTGTAATCTGAAAGACAGCCATATCCCCCGCTGCACAAAGATTTATAATATACAAATTTAAACATGGAATGTCACTGTAAAGTGACAAATTCTCCCTGAAGTTTCCTTATTTCAAAAAGTGTGACCTTCAACTAAAAGAACATATGTTTTACACACAACTTGTAGTAGAGACATACAGACTACACATATACAAAATCTTTGTGCTCATTTGATTTTAATCTCATAACTCGGAGTATCCCTGGTCTCGGGGTACCGTTGTTATTTATTCTCACAACTCGGAATACCAATGGTCTCGGGATACCGTTGTAGTTCATTCTCACAAATCGGAGTACGACTGTTCTCGGGATACCGTTGTGATTTAATCTCACAACTAGGAGTGAACATGATGTTCATACACAATGATTTCGTTGTTATATTTTTCAACCATGTATGTGAACATGATGTGAAGGCCCGGGCCTTTTGGCCTAATAGGTAGCTATGCTGCTGAGAATTTCACGATTCATATCCCCAATTGTAATTTTTACGTAGATTTTCGACAAATCGTTTGTTGACAATAATCACCAAAGTCACGGTAAATTCCGTTTACTACCGTAGACCTAAACAAGAAAGTGTTTTGTTTCCTGTCACCCAACCGAATCGCCGTTTTCACCCCCGACACATCAACATTTTACCCCTTGTTTTTTTTGCTGCTTTGTTTTGTTTTTAAACATATTTGTGTTTTGGCCTTAACAGAATATAATTCAATCAGTTTTGCATGTAATTTGAAAATTGTAACAAAAGGTAACATATTTGTGTTTAGATCTACTCTTGTTTGTGTAATGTATATCTCTCAGTGCTACAGTCATACGTTCGAGTCCCGCTTGTTCCATGTTTGCACATTGACGAATGTTTGACAGCTACTCAATAAATTCTACGAGTTTGTTTCAAAACAGATGAGGTCTACCTCTACCTCTACCGCATAGATAAAAGTTGTAAAAATCTTTTAAAAAATCCCCCCACTCTCCACAAACACACACACACACACACACCCACACAATTTGTTTTCCGACTTAAGTCTTAAAGGGAGTACATCAGGCTTTTTATGGGGGTCTAGGTGTCAGAATTAAAATTGACAAATATTAATATTTAAAAAATATAATTAGAATAAAAAAATTGGGTACTGCTCAGATTCGAACCCATCCCGCTCGCTTTATAGTTTTCTGGGACTGCTGCTCTCCCGACTGAGCTAAATTTTGATGAACTATAAAGGACTTATTCTAAAACCGGAGTGTCCGAATAGACCCGAAGTCTAAATATAGTCACTCGGGATCAAATGACGTCAGATATATACCCAGTCAGATATTGTTGATTTGCATTCGGTCTCTCAGACACGATTGACACAAATATTCAGGATTATTTTACTACCGAATCAGTCATTTTAACTTCATAGCAAGGGAAGTAAAAACTTAAGAATATAACACAGCGTACTACAAAGTAAGCTAAAAATCTTATTCCGGAGAATGGGCAGCAACTTTTTACAAAGGATAGTAGCTTATGCGATAACCATTACTGACCAAACCTATACAATATTATATGAAGACTATAAAGGCCATGTATATTTTTTAAATATATAAATCCAAGAAAGATGGGAGATATGCGTTTGATGCAAGAGAAATAAATTATAAAATTAACTGGTTACAAATCTCAATACACTATCCTAGGAGAACAATACAGCGTATGAATACATTTTACGCAAGATCACGTGATGATGATGATTGATCTATTTATAGAACGCACAGCAATAGATGAAATAGCTACATAAACAATATATAACTTAAACAATGTATCGAGGAAATTATTTGAAATTTCTGAATGACATTACCTTGTTTGTATCCGCACTAGAAAAGAAGAAACACCTGTTAAAATATGGGTCTTCTTTTTCAGGCAATGCGTCGATTCATCAGTGAGGCTGTAGTTAGGATTCGTGAAAAAACACTGTTACTAAACCTTGGTGAACAAGTTCACCATGCTAAAAAAACATTAGAGCTACGGTACAAAACATTATATTTATAATATCCTATGTGTACATATTATTTCACAGACCATTTAATAAAACCATATAATGATCTCTCCTGTATTTATATTATTCCCCGGTGCGTCTATACAATGTAATGGAATCAGCTATACTTTCTGTACATCAACTACACATAGTTCACATCCTTTTACATAGCACGTTAGCTGTTTTTCTGTCCAGTATGCGAAATCTAGGATAAAAATTGCGCATAGCCAATTTATATTCTGCGTCCCACAAACTTATATTCTATTCTCAGCAAAATACCCTATTAAGGTGCGTACACCAAACACGTTTCATACACATAATGATAATCTAATACTTTTGCCGAGATAAAAACATATTTGACCAGGCTGACCGTTTCCTAATTAATTTACTTGAAAATCTTGTAAAGGCACTGCCGTTTTATACAAAGTCAATACCACATATCAGCTTTGTAGACCATGGATAAATAGATCTCGCCGCTTTATTATCATGATTATGTCTAATAACGAAAAAGCATAAGCGCCTGCCCTTATTCAGCTGCCGAAGGCAAAGGCAGCTGATCCTTATATGGGTATTATATCTGTCTATGGCTAACATACTGTGACTCATGTAAGTGGCGATAAGCATGCTTTACAACTTGAATTCCTAGAGCTTGTCTGAAAAACTTGAATGGTAGTAGTAGATCTTTATTTTCCTCCAAGCATAGGAGAGTATACATATATATTACAGTCAAAGTAGTCAAAATATATACAGATCAACATATAAATGGCATACATACAGTACATGTGACTTAAATAAATCCGTACTTTAACTATTCAAAGTTCAGAATATTTACAAATCATATATTACACATACAACAAAGATGAATTTAAGTCATAAATTGCAGATGAAAAAATAAATAAAAATGATATTAATAATAATAGTAAGAACACTATAGAGTGGTGATTAAAGGTTGTAATTATCATAACGCCATGTGTCCCTTGTCGAAATGAAAAACAAAAGATTACAAAATGTGTTATTAATTACGAACCTCCTTGTTTAAACGTTACTATCGGCAAACCTATATTGTAATACTTCAACAAAGTGAATCGATTTTCAATTAGAAATAATAGTATAATGTCCCTTGTTGAAACGAAACACAAGGTTACATAGCGGCATATTAAATAAATATCATTGTTATATTTATTAAAATATACATTTTTCATATATAATGATCAGTGTTTGATTGTATTTAAACATATGTTTTATGATGTATTTCCGACAGGCTTAAAAGCCCGTGAGGATACAACATACACTTTCACAAACAGTGTAGGTATTACAAACAAAACATGTCCAACTATGCAGTTTATCTTAACTGAGCTGATACAATGAGAAGGTGTATATATAACACGTCCTTACATAAATCAAGTACAATTCATCACAATTTCCTTAAAACATTTCATATTCTACTCACATGAGCCAAATAAAACAGCTTGCTATCTGTACGATAAACAGAATGATATCATATAATGTGAATATTAGTACAGATATACATGCCTATTAATTCAGCACGGATTTTCAATAGTTATTAATAGTTGCAATTCAATTTCTGAATGCTTTAACTTAGTTTGTCTACCACAGACTTTAAATAAACAATGACATAGATACCCGTTGTTGAGTGAAGACAAGTTTGAACCTAGTAAATGAAAACACTTCACCGACAGTCAAACTACAAGACACGCAGTCCCAGTAAATGAAAACACTTTACTGACGGTCCGTATTACCAATGTGCTTGCATTCCTCACCGAAAAACGTTTCTAAGTAAAATGGGCAATATGCTTTTATCATATCGATTAACATAAGTTTACAAACAGGCTTCACACTCACACTCTTTCTAACGCGTCTCTATCCAAGAAAAACGAGATGATTAAATATGATTCAATAAAGCCGAACTATAGGAAGTCCACATAATATAAAAAAAAAAAACAGAGTTCAGCGTAAAGTATTCCAAAGAACTTGCAGTATACAACATGTTTTGCAGATTAAACTCGCACCGAGTAATATATGGACTTTTTCCTTTGGATTAAGACGTACAACATATTTATAAATATCAATACCGAAATTTGTTTCCAAGCTATTCCAAAACTTTCTTCTAATATCATTTAAAAACACACAGCTACCGAGAACATGGTCTACCTTAAGATAATATTGCGTGTCACATAGTTCACACTGATGCTACATCTCATCTTGAGCCAGTTGAGCTATTATTGAAATACAACATTTGAACTGTGCTATTTTTTTTGAATATTGTTTAATAAAAAGCCATAATGCACAAACTGTAAAAGTCGGTTGGATCGATTTGAATCTAATAAATGATGATTCAGTCGTTCTTATATCACATTGATTAGTACATCTTGATCTTACTCTTGAGTTTATAATGTTTTTCCAACTATTTTTAATTGGAAAACTGCCATTTTCTAAGTATTTATTTATTACATATGTGAGGTTGTATTTAAAAAGAATCGCTTTGATACCTGGAATAAAACCGATTTGATCATGTCCATTGATTCCAAAAGAGTTGAGACGTAAAAGAAATATATCCTTTGCTGCACAACGAACACTAAGACGACATAATTGGCCAAGAATTTCCATCTTTTTCTTATCTATTTCGTACTCGATTGGCATTGAATTGAATAGAGATAATGCCACGTCGGTTCTAGTTCTTTTAGGCATTGACTGACTAAATGTTATGCAAAAACGATGAGCTCGCTCTAACGATAATATATAAATTTCAATTTGTCAGGCTAGTCCAGGCTTCACAACCAAATAAAGCCTTGGGTAAGATAATGGAGTTATATATAGTCCTGCATGTCAGTGGATGTAATCCGTGATCCTGTATCAGACCACTGTTTATTAGACCAAAAAATGTAATTGTGATTTTCTTACAAGATTCATCATCTGATTTACTTAAATCTGTACAGTCCCTATTTTAACTGGTAATAACTCATGAATATGAATGATTCACGTGTGAAGTAGTTTCAAATCGACGAACACCCCAAAAGTCGGTATATAAGGAGAAATCGATAAGTAAAATTTCACATTTTTATTTAGCCTCCGTACAGGTAACATCGATAAATATAAGGCTCCAGAATATATGTGATAAAAGAAATAGTTGCCCGGAATGGGATTTGAACCACAGTCTTGCACTTGTAAGATTTGAAAGATGTACGCTGAACCTCTAGACCACTGCTATTTATTGGTATTTTGTAGCATTTTTAAACACTAAATAGGCATTACGTAATAACAAGAGCGCGCACACAAACTCATCAAGCGCTAAATAACAAGTCGATATATGGTTGATTTGAGACGAAGTATTAGTTTCATATTGATAAGATACAGTATAACACCAGGCAATGTTAATTTACACGTGCGACAATATGGAATGCATATTTATTGATCCATCTTTAGTTGCGTTCAAATATGTTAAGTTATTTCGCCTCATAATATATGGTAGTTATTATACTATTTTCTCAAGTAGCCTTGTAGTTCAGTGGATAGAGCACAGGACTTGAAATCTTAAGGACGTGTGTTCGAGCCCCGAAAGAAGCTAACTTTTGTTTTTTCGGTAAAAATTACTGTTACCTGTGTATAGGTACGATGTGCACTGGTCGATGTATATACAGTAAATGATTTCATGCGCTATATTTGCTCGCTTAAACATGACCTAGTGAACATGAAGTTACAAATAAAGACACGCCTACAAATGAAATCGATTGATATAGGGCGTCTGTAGCTTTAAAGTAAGATATTTATCAACAACTATACCGAGATGTGTATAGTTTAGCCCTTCTTTTAGTTCATTACTACCTATATACCACAATCGGTTAGAGCTTCTATATTCCCGGGTTTTTTTCATTGAAAACAAGAACACCTCATTTTGACGCATTATATTCAAATCGCCACTTCTTCGCATAATTGTCACAAATGGCCAACATATTATCAAGACCTTTTTTAGAAAGTGATACCAAAGTCATTCGCGGAAGTTGGACAACAGAAACCTATAGGATAACCGCTAGTGGTAGCAGACAGGATATTCATCAATTCATTTATGAAGCATAAGTACATAAAATGAGAGATTTTCCCACCTTGCCGTGTGCCTTGCTTAATACAGAACCACTCCGATCTGTACCCCTTTTACACTACACAGCTTGTGATGGATGTGTGCATATCCATGATTATGTTTAGTAATTTGACATCAAGACCCATTTTATGCAATTTATAAAAGAGGCCATTGTGCCATAGTCTATCAAAAGCTTGCCTTACATCATTAAACGCAACAAACAATTTGCTTTTATTTTCTTTATTGTAAATTATTTCACGTAACATAAATGAAGTCATACTGCAGCCTAGCCCAGGTCTGAATCCCCCCTGTAATGCAGACAAAGGTTCTTCTATACTGTCAATTACCTTTTCAAGTATACTCGTAATACTTTCATAAAGCTTTAATATAACGGATGACAATGTTATCGCTCTATAACTATTAGGATCGTTCTTGTGTTTTTTCCCACCCTTGAATATGGTAATTATAATACCCTTTTTCATATCTACCGGGATGAAACATCTATTATACATTTCGGTAAATAGGAAAGAACGACTATTGTATAGTTTTCACCAACAAATAGCAAGTGCTCAGAATAAACTCCATCACATGAGCATGCTTTCCCTTTACTGACTTTCTTTATATGTGTTTTAAGTCCACAGTTATATTTGTATTACACCGTTCATCATTTATGCATCTTATCGTCTCTATTTCTGAGTTAACAAACTCAGCAAATTAATTATCAAATTGAGGTTTATCTACATCGGAATAAATTTTCTCAAAATATTCTCCCCATTTATGCGTCACCTCCTTCGGATCTCTGTGGGTAGCACCATCAAATCTAATCTCGCTACCGACACTACTCGCTACCGACACTATTGCAAGCTGTTTTTCAACGCGCGTTCACTTTCGGCCAAAACAGACCGCTGTCTACTTCGGCAGTCTTATCTATTTCTTCATTTAATTCTATTAGATATTCTTCGACTCTTTTTCTATGGTAGCAGCGAAAAGAAGATTTTGCGTGTTTATAATTTGTATAAGATATAAATGTTGCACCTCTCGGTAGACCGTCATTACTCCACTTATTTCGCATGTATCGCATTTTAAAATGTAATTTTTTTCAGTGTGCTATTCCAATAAGGCATGATCACTTTCATACTATCTTTGTTAAACTTGTTAAAAAGTTTATCAAAAGAGGTTATGACCCTATCATTTTGCAACGTACTGCATGCTTGGTGGTGGACCCTTTTACAGTTCGCCACTATGCTTTCCTTATTGGTTGTACGATGACCGGACAGGCTGTGGACCCTATGATGACGCATACCTAAAGCCCATTGGGACGGTGGCGTTTGATGTTTGTCCATGATCTTTCTTGTCGTGCCCTTAATGGTGTATTCTCTTACTGCTCTGGCTTCTGCCAAGTCATTGAGTACCTTCACTGTGGCTTTCTAGGCTATTGTTTTTTGTATTATATTTACACGAGCATATTTGTGTTTTACTTATATTGCCTATTGATGCTGCCTTGTTGGTTAGAGATTAGATCATGGCGGGGATTTCTTTATTTACACTGTCCTGTTTTAATGGGATGACAGTAGGGTAAGTGTGAGGTTTGGTGCACCCTAGAACCGGTTTAACCCCCCCCCCCCCCCACCCCACCCCCAGTGGCCTACTTTGCCACTGACCGTTCCTAAGCGGTAGCCCTATTGTCAACCCTTTTGTGTTTGTATGTCGTTTACTTTTATTATTACTTTTGCCTTCTTGTTTGTCTGTTTGCATGTTTGTTTCTGTGTTTTGTGGTTGACTGTCCTCCTTGAATGCTACTTTCCCTGTCCGATCTTTTTATATGTGAGTTGAGGACAGTCAACCACAAAACACAGAAACAAACATGGAAACAGACAAACAAGAAGGCAAAAGTAATAATAAAAGTAAGCGACATCACAAACACAAAAGGGTTGACAATAGGGCTACCGCCTTGGAACAGCCAATGGCAAAGTAGGCCACTGGGGGTTTAAACCGGTTCTAGGGTGCACCAAACCTCACACTTACCCTACTGTCATCCCATTAAAACAGGACAGTGTAAATAAAGAAATCCCCGCCATGATCTAATCTCTAACCAACAAGGCAGCATCAATAGGCAATATAAGTAAAACACAAATATACTCGTGTAAATATAATACAAAAAAACAATAGCCTAGAAAGCCACAACGAAGGCACTCAATGACTTGGCAGAAGCCAGAGCAGTTAGAGAATAAACCATTAAGGGCACGACAAGAAAGATCATAGACAAACATCAAACGCCACCGTCCCAATGGGCTTTAGGTAGGCGTCATCATAGGGTCCACAGCCTGTCCGGTCATCGTACAACCAATAAGGAAAGCATAGTGGCGAACTGTAAAAGGGTCCACCACCAAGCATGCAGTACGTTGCAAAATGATAGGGTCATAACCTCTTTTGATAAACTTTTTAACAAGTTTAACAAAGATAGTATGAAAGTGATCATGACCAAGAATCTTACGAAGTTTATAAATTACATCACCATAGAAGTCAGGTTGTGATAGTCCTTGTCGCAGAAAAGTCCTTAAATTATTTTTATATTTGAAAAGAAGATCAGGGTTACGATAATAAAATGTTGCAAAGGTTTTACGAAGTTTATGGTAACGGTAACCCTGATTGAGTAACTTTTAGTTTTACAAAGATTACGAATATTAAAGTCCTCAACTCGAGTACAAGCTCTAGAAAAACGAATAAGTTGAGACAGATACACCCCATAAGAAGTTGCTCGGGGAACATCCCCATCCAAATGGGGATAATTAACAATGTCAAAATTAAAATCATCTCTCTTGTCATAAATTTTGCTAATTATTTTACCATTTTCAATCGAGAGATCTAAATCAAGAAAAGAAGCGTTAATATCAGATATATTTTCTTTATTAAGCTGAAGTTCTTTAGGATAAATAATACAACCATAGTAGGAAAGAAAGGGTTTTCAATGTTCAGTATGTCATCCAGATACCGAGAGGTGTCATTAAAAGCTTCAATAACATGTGCCTGGGTATCTGGTGAAAGACTCAACATGAAATCCCTTTCATAGCAAAATAAAAACAAATCTGCGACAAGTGGGGCACAGTTCGTACCCATAGGGATACCAACAATTTGTCTATAAACGGTGGTACCATACCTGACGAAAATATTATCTAATAGGAAGATGAGTGCTTCACAAACTTCATAGCAAGTCCACATAGTATAATTGTCTAAACTACCGTTAGTAAAAAACGCTTTAATATTATTACATGCCAAAAGTGTAGTATTTTCTCTAGCGAAAGTTTTTTGAATAAGGGAAATTAGCCTGTCTTTAATAAGGTGATGTGGTAAGGTTGTATATAGTGTAGAGAAGTCATAAGTGCTTATAGATGAAACTTGACCTTTATTGAAAATTTTATCCAGAACGTCTCCTGAATTTTTTATAGACCAAAATAAATTAATCCCAGAGTTTTCATAAGTTTTATCACAATATAGTTTAACGTGATCTTTAACGGCAGTAAGACAAGAAGTTAAAAGTTTGGAGATGTTTGTTGTGGTGCAGGCACTAGAATTAGAAATAAAACGAGCCTTATATGGATTTTTATGTAATTTAGGAATCCAGTACATGGTAGGCAGTTTATTTTGCTTATCGTTTACACCAGCCTTGAAAGTAGTGCACCGAGTGATATGTGCGGAAACAACATCATCCTCAGTAGAATTAACTGGAGTATACGAATTGGTGCTGCCGAGTTCCAGAGATAAAACAGTATCGTGAGAGATATACTCCTCTATCATCCAGGTCTTTTATAAAATGTTGACCCTGCACATGAGTATTAACATCACCCATTACAAGAACGTAGCCATTGTTACAATAACTAGATATTATGTTATTCAAATTATCTAGATGCTCATAATATTCATGCATACTATGATTTTTACTTGGAGAAGATATTTGAATGACATATAAAAACACATTTCTAGATACTTTCAATTATTCTATTGTTGTCAATTTCAAGAGGTGTTATGCGATTATCTAGTCGTTTTTTTTCCAAGTAAAGCTACTCCACCTTTTCCTACTTTTCCTTTCGATGGTAACAATAAATCGAAATTGCTTATACCAAATGCATTGTATTCTATATGAATGCTATTTAAGAAATGTAAATCTCAATTATGTAGCCAATGTTCCGATAATCCACAAATATCTATTGACTCATTTTGTAAAATAGAACCAAGATAACTAGCACTAGACATGATGCCAGTGGTATTCTAAGTCATAATATTTAAATTCTGACTTTGTATTGACATCGAAACAGAGAAATATATCTAGTACTAAATAAAGTACCATTTGTTTGATTTTAAAAATACTTGTCATATTATTACGATTTATATCGATTGTTGTTTTACCACGTTCTGCATTAAATATCATCTGGCCAGAAACTGTTCTCTGTGACAATGGTACATTGTTTAACGTTTACATTCATTTTGATGACGTTTTGTTTAGACATCTTACTAGTAAATATGTTAATCCACGTAGGTTTAACACCCTACTTTTTGCAGTAAAAATATATTTTGCTCTCAGTTATAGTAGGCTTAAAACCACCAATGTAAAATGATTTTGTTTTATGCCTAACATAATCCTCGAAGTCTTCGTCGTCTTCATAATCAGTGGCGTTGTACGCTGTGTGCGTATATGCTACATTGGTTGTATTTTCTTCCGCAGCGTCTGTTGAAAGGGATTCCCGGTGTGGACGTCTAGTGAACAGTGAACAGTAATTGGTTCCCCTGTAATTTGGCTATCACTAGAATTAGGCCCATCTTTATTGGATATCTTTATTGGATATATGCGGTACAGGAATACGCGTGTACCTGCTACCATCGTGGTAGCAAGCACTCGTTGAAATAGCCACAGGCGACTTTGGTAAATTCAATACATTGATTTTGTTTTCAATTTTCTGGAGCTTTTATTCCATTAATGGGACTTTCGTCAACTTGTCGACTATGACTGCACTCTCCAGTGTGTTCGATTCAATTAGAGAGTCTATGCTTTCCCTAATAAGCTTTAAATCAGATTTAACCCCAGCTACGCCATTGCTTCTTTCGTCAAACATACGATCCCAAATTTGATTTAAGGTTTCCCTGTTCCTGTTTGATCTCTTTCATTTCTTTCTTAAGAGTAGTCATGCTCTGCTTTAGTTCTGACTTTATCTCTATATTCTCCCGTTTCACAAGCATCCGCTTGGAGCACATTGATAATAGTCCTTAAAGTCTCATAGTTTGAGTCAAGTTTGTCTCGCTCTGTGTTTTAGCAGGTGATTCACAGTAACCATTAAGCGTATCACCTATTAGCGACCTAGTGCTGCACTTTGGTAGACTCAGCACTACTTTAAGCTCCATAAAAGAGCCTCCTTCTAGCATAGATACTAGACAGTGTATGTCTTTTCCGAGTTTGTAAGATAAAGGGTACTGAAATGTAGCATGTAATCATTATTATGATATGTATATTAGCGACAAAACATCTACTAACCTCTGTAGCGCAGTTGATCGAGTTGATCGAGCAGTTGTTAGTGCCGAGGAAGGTAGGGTTCAAGTCTGCTGATTTCCTTTTTTTTTTCTTTTTCTTTTTAAAATTTTCATTATTATGGTTTTCATTATTGCTCATGGTAAGGTAGCAACAGTTCCTTTACATTTTTCAATTTGATAACGCAATCTTATAATTACACATGGTAACAGTGAACAGTTTATATGTGTAACAGTTGTAATGCACACGTTAACGCACACGTATCCCTTACATGTGAACAATTGTATTTCGGTGCTGATGTGTACTTCTAGCACGTCATTTTACAAGGCTGAATTGTTATCAACATGTAAGGCATCTCAAGGAATTTGAACAGAAAAAAACGAGGTCGCCCACATTGATTTAAAATACTTGGTAGGAAGAACTGATGGTAAAAATCGGGAAGAATGTAAGAAAAAACGGTCGTGACGTGTTTATGTCTCCGTGACAACATTTATTTTTTTCAATATTGTTTTAAAGGAAGTACATCAGGATTGTTAGTATCCTTAGAATTGTTCAAATACATTATTTATGTATTTAATTGATGAAAATAAACTAAATAAGCCATAAAACATTAGAAGAAATTACCCTGACCATATATAATATAAACGACCCGATGAAGGTATTTCATAACTATGGTGATGCGCCAGGTATAGCTATTTTAAACTTGGCGGTAAAATAAATCGCAATGTATTGCAAAGCTTGGAGGTATGTTCTTCTATATGCCTTATTCTATGTAAGCTGTAATAAATTGCACATTATAACTTGCTTACAATTGTGTCATACCAACTGTACATTTAGTGCAAGGTCTAGAACACAATACATCACTCGGAACATTACATTAATGAGCGTTAAATTGATGTATTAACATTTGCATACATATATATTCATATATACATGATCATCTTTGTGTTCTACCTATGTTGCCTATTGATGCTGCCTAGTGTGTTATATGTGTATATTGTAATTTATGAAGCTAAATGTGGTGGATTTGGGAAGATTTGGATAGATTTGGGTAAGGATTTGGGTCAATTTGGGTAGATTTGTGTAAGGATTTAGGTGGATTTGGGTGGATTAAGGTAGGTTTGTTAGATTTGGGTATTTCGTGCATTACGGGATACATCCTGGCGGATATTTTAATTAACATTATTCCGTTTTATTGGGATGAAAATAGAGTAAGAATGAGGTTTGGTGCACCTCAGCATCTGGTTTAAACCCAGCGGCCTTTTTGCCAGAGATAGTTACAAGGCGGTACCGATATTGTCAACCCTATTATGTGTGTGTTGTCACATGCTTTACTTCTATTATTTTTCCTTGTGATTGTTGATTGTTGTGTAATCGTGTTTTTGGTTGACTGTTCATTGAATGCTACAATTCATCTTCGACATTTATAGTTTAATGTTTAGTTGGTTGAGCGTTTGATGTTAGAACAAATCCCATGATAATATAAACGACGGGCCTCGTGCAGCGTGTCAGATAGATTTCGCTGCCAACCCAGTTTTAAAGACAAACTTAACGTTAATATTGACTAACTATGTTTAACATAGAAATGCAAACTGAGAGTGTAATTGGTTTTTTTGTCTTTATTGCATGACGCCTGCCAATTGTATCTTTTTACAGACCAATATTTTATCGTGAATACTGTTTACCGATTATATTGCAGTCAGGTGCACAAACTATTATTAGATCAATGAAAAATTGTTACAGAATACAAAAGTTGTTTAACCATGTTCATTCTTGTGCAAAGCGTTTGGTTTTAACAAGTATATGTTCAAATTAGTGTTGAATGCATAATACACGTCTATAGAGAAAATATATATTATTTACCATTTTGTTATTCAAGATTATTTCATAGAATTCGTTTAGCTTTTTGTTGTCTAACTCTGACAATAGTTAAACCGAGTCACACTATGCATTTCGGTTACAATCAACCATACTGTTTAGTTTTTTAGTTGAGGACTATAATATTTGTATTCTTTGTATAACTAAAAAGCTACTCCATCAGGGCTACCGTTACCATACACTTTCATTATCGTAACCCTGATCTTCTTTCTTAATATAAAAGTCATTCAAGAACTCTTCTGCGACAAGGACTATCACAACCTGACTTCTATGGTGACGTGATTTACAAACTTCCTTGGACATGATCACTTTCATACTATCTTTGTTAAACTTGTTAAAATGTTTATCGAAAGAGGTTATGGCCCTATCATTTTGCAACGCACTGCATGCTTGGCGGTGAACACATTTACAGTTCGCCACTATGATTTACTCTTTAATTATGCGATGACCGGACAGGCTGTGGACCCTAGGATGACGTCTACCTAAAGCCCAAAATGACGGTGACGTTTGATGTTTGTCTGCAGTCTTGCCTTTCTTGCCCTCAATGTTTTTTCTCTTGTTGCTCTGGCTTTTGCCAAGTCACTGAGTACCTCTTTTGTGGCTTTCTATGCTATTGTTTCTATTGTGTGTTTTTTTGTATTTATATATACACGAGCATCTTTGTGTTTTACTTATATTGCCTATTAATGCTGCCTTGTTGGTTATAGAATAGTTCATGGCGGGTATATCTTTATTTACACTGTCCCGTTTTATTTGGATGACAGTAGGGTAAGTGTGAGATTTGGTACACACTAGAACCTGATTTAAACCCTTTTTGCCATTGACCTTTCCAAGATGGTAGCCCTATTGTCAATCCTTATGTGTTTGTGATGTCTTATTTGGCCTTTTATTCATCTTTAAAGTTGTTCTGTTTTCTGTGTGTGTTTGTGGTTGACTGTCGTCCTTGAATGCTACGTTTCCTTTCGATTTTTATATCTATATTTTTAATATATATAACCAGCTACATGACGTACTATGATGCTATATATTATGTTTGTTATAGAAACGGTAACATAGTTGGCAGCTCATTAGCATCAAAAGTGCTTCTTGTTCGATTCGGTGGCATTTTTCTGTAGCAGATAATGTTCCGCATACCGCATGTCAGTGCTATATAGGCCTTCTAAGGTCATACATTTTTTAAAGGTTCAACCCAGTCCAAAACAAAACAAAACAAAAAAAGAACACGTAGTGTCCGATTAATGTTTTTTAAACTGCCCAAACTTGGATACAGTACTAATGGGCGAATTATATCGGTTAAGTTCGCTAATCAGCCATATTGCACCAGCATTCCTGGATTTTTTGTCCCCTTAATTATTGAAACGTGTTAAAATTGACGATGTCTGTTTATATACCGTCTGTCTGTCTCGATTGTAATATCCAACATATTTAATCAAACTTCAAAAAGAGAACATGACTGTAATGCTTCCGTTTGGGTGACAATATACGATGACCATACAATCTACGCTTTCTCGCTTCTCACCACTACCGGACCCAATGGGAGCTCGAATTGTAAGTGAAAAAGTGTCGATTATTACCGATGGCGGGAGGTATACAGTACTGGTTCTACCCATGAATAAGTGGGCGGTCTGCCTCCACCACTAGAAATCAACGGTAATACATAGCCTAAAACACATTACGGTAAACACCAAACAAACAAACTTACGCACGATTGGACTCTGATTATATGTCAGAAATGAAAGGGTTAGATGTATTAGCACAAGAGTTCGGACATGTTGCTGTAAAAAGTAGTACTATCTTAAGCCAGGTTTCTCCTAACCAAGCAACAAAATAGATCAACAGAATGTGCAAGACTTCAATGGCATCATAGGCAGGCATCACAGACATTAAAAGAATATGTTGTGTGCAACATGGGCGACACAATTATTAAAGAACATTACAAGAGCGGAGAACACGTCAGCTCGATTTTTTTTAATTTTCAGCAAAAAACAAGTTACATGTTTACGCCTGACATGCCATAAGACCAACGAGATATCGCTCTTCATGCAAGCAATCTTTAGCGAACAACAATTGAGGAAAGGACATTGGAATAAAAGAAATAAAGGGTTAGTGTGGAGGCGGGAAAGCTGATGAGGAGTTAGTGTGTGTGTGTGTGTGTGTGTGTGTGTGTGTGTGTGTGTGTGACAATTACATTGCGTAAAGGTATGTCCTATGTACCCTTAAACAATATAAATAAACACAGAAAAGAGGTGTGAAGATTTAATACAAGGTGACTTTTACGGGAAGGAGACAGATAGCAGAGATAGTCCGAGCTATTCACAATGTGATTATAAGCAATATTAACAGCACTGAAAAGTGTGAAAAAATAGGAGTTTCAAAATGGAATGGTTAGAGGGAGGACGGTGATGATTGATATGAACAGATATATGCTTTATGAAGAATATATATTGTAAAACAAACATTATGGAGTGGCAGTATGTGTAATGTAACACAGAAACCTTTGAAAATAATAAATTAAATTAAAGAATTGGCCCACTTCTCACACACGCAATTATTAGTTGATGGTGCAACCTAAAATCCCTTTACCACCAATGGGTTTAGGGTGGTGTGTGGGTGGTGTGTGGGTGGTGTTCAGAGTGGGGGTTTTAGTTATGTAATGAACCTGTTAGTTATATGATGAACCATAATTACGGTGTAAGAATAAACAACACGTACAACACAGAAATATGTTAGCAGTACGTTGTTTTTTTTATCTAACCCCGGCCTTGAATTCACCAACCATTCTTGAGAATATTCTTAGACTTTAGCCAAAGTATGCACATTTCAATAACACATATTTCTATAAGTTTAAAGGATAAACGTTCATAAGAAGCTGCTATGTATAAATATGATTAATTCGAATGAATAGTAACTTCATACGATTGTTTATCTACAGTAGAAACGCCAGCCCTATGGCGTAGGAATATTTATCAAACAAGGTCACGTGATAAAATCGATAACAAAATGACATTATTGGGAAACATTTCACTGGTCAGATTTATACACCTCTTATCTATAAACTGTGATTATGACTAAACACAATCACAGATCGTTGTTAAAGTAATAATATTCACAAACTACATTGTTCGAACATAATTGGTGTACACTTCGTGGAATTCCCATTAATAGTGAAAGGTATTTTTCCAAGGGATGAATTTAGGTTGTTTTAAGGTTTAAATTACCAACAATGCGCTTTTAAATCAAAATCGATTTATTTCGTCATTTTAGAAGCGAGAATAAAAACAAATGCATATACGCATAGATAAATCTTTCCTCTGTCCATATGCAAAATTTTAATGAAATCGGAGACAAGTACTTTTTTCCCCCCAAAATTAACTAACATGACCCACGGACTCAAAGACGGCATAACGCATATACATTTACAGACGCGACTGGGTACACAAAAAATGAAATAATTCCATTATTTCAATACATATATTTCAAATGTATGTATCCATGCATTCCAGATTAAATTTCTGATCTATACATGCTTTTGGTTTTTGCCGGAGTGCTCGGAATAGGTTTTAACAAACCAAATTGCAACGGTACGTCGGGAAAGGAAATGAGGATGGTGAAAATATATATTGCAGTGCTAATTTTCTGAATCCGAAAAAATTGCAAAAAAAATTAAGTTTTAACAACGAGAATGAATTTTTTTTCTTGAAAGTGTTCATTGACATGTCTACTTTTAAAAACCAAAATTTAAAGTCAATCAGAAAAAAGTACTTTTTTTTCCCCAAAATTAACAAAGTACACCGTGTTCGCTAAAATATGAACAATCGCCTTTCGAAGTTAATGTACACGCGGGATATAAAACCATGAAATTGTGAAATCCTTTTTAAGAGATATATTGATTTCAACATTGTTCTGTATTTAATGAATTATTAGAGTAGAATGTTCGCAGTTTTTTTCAAGGACACCATTACGGTAGTATCCCTGCAACCCCGCCCTTCATGCCACCCCCACCACCCTCTATACCGTATTGATTAAGTTGTATATAGCTGCGAATGCGCAGTTTTAATCAAATTCGATTTATTTCTGTAAATGACTGACGAGTAACAGACATGCTACTGTCAGTAACAAACATGATTTTGTGTAAACTCGAAGATTGCATAACATAAATATGTGGACATGAAATTGTGTCAGTGGTTTGTGGTGTTGTGAAACACGCTACGCGTGAATCCGAAAAGTGCGGGTCTGTTATCTTTATAGGGCATATATAGTTATATTATAACATGTGTGTTGTACCATATGCTTATCCTTGTTTATAAATGTTTGATAATGGATGTCAGCAGGAACTTGACTTTTGACCTAAAAATCAAACGGATCATCCTCTTTCCACTGTCCACCAATGAAGTTTTATGAAATTTGCTTTAGGTAAAAGGAAAAACTGTGTGGACAAGACTTTTCATTTTCCGGTCATGGTAACGGACCTTTCAACTACTGACTTCAAAATAAACAGGGATTATTCACCAAAGGCAGTCAAAGTATGACGTTTTATGAAATTAGCTTTAGAGAAAGTAAAAAAGAGTTTCATTACGGACATTATCCGGTCTGTGACCTTGACCGTTGACCCACTCACAATCAAAAGGATCACCCTCTCGCCAGAAGCAATCCATCCATTAAGTTCATGATATTTGACTTACACTTTACAACATTTTCATTATCATGTTACGGTGACAATGATCTTTGACCTAATGACATCAAAATCAAAAGGCATCATTCTCTCACCAAATGCACTCAAACCATGAATTTTGATGAGATTTGCTTCTGGGGAAGTGCACAGTGCAGACAAGGGTTTTCATGATCATTATTGGGTCACGGCGCACTTGACCTTCAATATTTGATATGCACATACTGATGCTTCTTACAAAGTTTCGTAAAAATCCAACAAATAGCGCAGACAAGATTTGTGACGGACGAACGGAAAAGCCAAATATAATCTGTCTCACCTACCACTTTGTGGTGGAAGACATATTTATAAAGACAATATTTTAGTTCATATGTATACTTTATTAAGCAAATAATTAAGCGAACATAAACTTCAGCATTGACTCTGGCCAGTGGTGTACATGGAGTCTTCTTCCACATGACGTGCAGCCTGAAAGAAAATAAAAAGTAAAAATAAGTCGCGTACAGTATTCAATTTGAATCAGGTGTTGCTAGGGGGAGCTAGGGCATGTTAAGGGGAATGGGACAGTTTGACACAATGGGCTTGCAGGATACATCGAAGTAAACCAGTAGCGCCAGTAAGACTTGAATCCGTGTTCACTGGATTCAAAGCCGATATGCTATAAATGTCCCTTGACCAAAACTGAGTAAATGGCACATCAAATAAAGGGTCAATACATATTATATTGTGTATCATACGAGTATATGATTGACCTGACATGATTACAGAACAATTTTAATGTATTTTTCACCCAACAGTACTACAGCAAGAATCTATTATAAGGAAGTTAAATCTGACAGATGGTGCAATGCTCTATAAGCCATTTTTACTAGAAGGGGAATAAAATACAACTCTTGCCAAAAATCTAAAATTGTTAAATTTTACACGTTTTGTTGATAGAATATTTTACTTTAATGACTTAGTAAGGTCATTTTACATGGGGAGAAAACATTAATATACAACTATTTATTTTCTATCTCAAAACCTGGTGATGCCGCTAGTTTTAGTAATAAAACACGATTAAATAGGGCAGTTGAGAAGACACTTTTGTAGATGTGTGGTCTGTTCTGATGTGAAAATGTGTAAAACAGACACAAGATTGAAAAAATTGCTCTGTGTCCCTTTAATAAATTGGGGACCCATCACATAGACCATAATAATATTGTAATTAGTTCATGTTAAAGGGACACACGGCACTCTTGAAGTATTTATCAAGCATTAACATTAGCATCTCCATTTGTTAACCTGGTAACATTTTAAATTTAAACCTGCTGGCATTAAAAATTAAATAAAAGTGTTTCATTTTGTCTTCGTTATTCTATCAAATACTTAACTATATTATAGGTGCACTGTTATCAACAGTTCTGGACTATTCTAATAAATACTATTAATGATCCCTAATGCAAATTATGCAGAAAAATTGACCGAAACTCCAGAAGTAAAAAAAAAAAGATTGCCTAGTGTCCCTTTAACACAACTTGTTTTCGCATGTATCCAGTACATGTAGTTTAACGAGCTCATATGACGCTGCATTATCACCGAAAACGTTTTTTACTGTAACTTTGAACAGCACCGTGCAAGCATAACACAAGCTCCATTTAAAGAACTACACAAGTGTTAACATTTTTTAAAAGGGCTCCCACCTCAAAATGATCCAATGGCATTTAACTCGGCTTGACATTCTGAAGTCGTCAGTATCAATTCACTTAGAATTGCTCAAGGGCACGATTCACATTTGAGGCCTCTCTGAAAAACAACATCAATCCAATGTCAATGATCAAACAGACAGTTTATCCTTTGTTATACATAATGTAACATATTTATAAAGGAAAACTCAAAACTCTACTTACTGTCTACTTACTGTCATGGATATATATGTACACATATGTGTATGTAGATCTATGTTACTGTACATAAATATTAATCTGACATTTCAATGGCTGTTTACATTATTTCGATGGTAGTTGTATCGAGTATGAATTTACGAATGTGCGAGAAAATGGGGATAACATAACGATAAAGAGACAACGCTAACAATTTACATTCATGAATCTGAGGGGTGGGGGTGGAGGGGGTTTCTAGTTTCCTTACGCCCTCCTTGTTTTCGGTATTCAAGCTCCATCTACCCACCCCATCCTCCCCACATCAACCGTACTTGGGTGGGCGGGGGTGCGGGGGACATTGATAGCATTTCTACTAGTAATTGTTTTATTCCACGAAACGTTCTACAGTTTACAGTACATCCAGTTACTGGAAAGATCGGAGTACACGAAAAATATAAACTTTCTATTATACAGTATACGCCACTTTTTTAGGCACTATATTTGGCTTATGTCTAAATATGTACGATCTAAAAGTGGTGTGTACTGTTTATTAACAAACACATTTTAATGATAAAACAAATACCTTGATCATGGACCTCTAGCAGCAGACAGTAATCCCAAATCCAATTTGACCAACATGTCAATTTCACGTGTCAAGTTATGTCACGGTGACCTGTCAGTCACCAACACTGCATCGTGTTGACACATAATGGGACGTTATTTCGTCCGGTAAGCAGTAGGAACGCCATCCCTATGGCGTATGAATATTTATCAAACAAGGTCACGTGATAAAATCGATAACAAAATGACATTATCGGGAAAAGTGTCACTGGTCAGATTTCTTCACCTCTTATTTATAAACTGTGATTATAACAAAACACCATCACAGATCGTTGTTAAAGTAATAATATTCACAAACTACATTGGTCGAACATAATTGGTGTACACTTCGTGTAATTCCCATTAATAGTTAAAGGTATTTTTCAAAGGGATGAATTTAGGTTGTTTTAAGGTTTAAATTGCCAAAAATGCGCTTTTAAATCAAAATCGATTTATTTTGTCATTTTAGAAGCGAGAATAAAAACAAATGCATGTACGCGTAGATAAATCTTTCCTCTGTCCATATGCAAATTTTTAATGAAATCGGAGACAAGTACTTTTGTTTCCCCAAAATTAACTAACATGACCCACGGACTCAAAGACGGCATAATGCATATACATTTACAGACGCGACCGGGTACACAATAAATGAAATAATTCCATTATTTCAATACATATATTTCAAATGTATGTATCCATGCATTCCAGATTAAATTTCTGATCTATACATGCTTTTGGTTTATGCCGGAGTGCTCGGAATAGGTTTTAACAAACAAAATTGTAACGGTACGTCGGGAAAGGAAATGAGGATTGTGAACATATATGTTGCAGTGCTAATTTTCTGAATCCGAAAAAAATGCAAAAAAAAATAAGTTTTAACAGCGAGAATGAATTTTTTTTCACGAAAGTGTTCATTGACATGTCTACTATTAAAACCCAAAATTTAAAGTCAATCAGAAAAAAGTACTTTTTTTTCCCCAAAATTAACAAAGTACACCGTGTTCGCTAAAATATGAACAATCGCCTTTCGAAGTTAATGTACACGCGGGATATAAAACCATGAAATTGTGAAATCCTTTTTAAGAGATATATTGATTTCAACATTGTTCTGTATTTAATAAATTATTAGAGTAGAATGTTCACCGTTTTTCTCAAGGACACCATTACGGTAGTATCCATGCAGCCCCGCCCCTCATTCCACCCCCACCACCCTCCATACCGTATTGATTAGGCTGCTAATGCGCAGTTTTAATCAAATTTGATTTATTTCATCATTTTAGAAGCGAGAGAAAAAAACAAAAGCATGTACGCGTAAATACATCTTTCCTCTGTAGATATGTAAAATATAAAAATAATCGGAGGCAAGTACTTTTTTCCCCCGAAAATTAACAAAGTACACCGTAATCGTTTAAATACGCCGAATCGACGTTCCAAATCGATCTTCGCACGGAATAAAATTGTGGAATTATGAATTCATTTATAAAGCTAAATCGATTTCAGCATTGTTCAGTAGTTGTTATATTATTGATGTAGTATGTTAACAGTATTTATGAGAGCAACATTACGGTAGTATCCCTCCAACCCCGTGGGTTTCCCCACTCCAACCCGTACACACAATACGTTGTGTATTGCTGAGAATGCGCCTTTTATTCAAATCGATTTATTTCGTCATTTTAGAAGCGAGCATAATAACAAAATCATATAGATACATCTCTCCTCTGTATATATGTAGAATTTCAATAAACGGAGACAAGTACTAATTAAGTAACAGGACCGTCCGACCCAAAGACGGCAACATTCATATTCATTAAGGAAAGACGACCGGCTACAGAAACAATTAAATTATTTCGTTATGTAAACACATATATTTAAAATGTATGTGTTCATGTATTTTACACTAATTTTTTTATCTATACATGCTTTGGGTTTATGTCAGAGTGGCCAATTTATTTTAACAAACAATGTTGCAACGGTATATCGGAAAATGAAATCATGATGGCGGCAACATACGTTGCAGAGTTAATTTTCGAAATCAGAAAAAGCGATAAACTAATATAAGTTTAACAGGCAAAAATAAGTATATTCTTTTAACTGTTCGTTTAAAACTGAGGGGGCGACTCGAGTTTTAAAGAAAGCAAGATTGGCATGTATCCCTTTAACCAAGTAAATAAATGACTGACGAGTGACATACATGCTACTGTCGGTAACAAACATGATTATGTGTCGACTCGAAGATTTCATAACATAAACGTGGACATGACATTGTGTCAATGGAGCACTTGCCAGATTTGTGGTGGTGTTATATTTATAGGGCATATATAGTTATATATATATATATATTTATATATATTATTCTTTTATATTTATATGGTCCCAGAACGCAGTCATGCTCACTACTATATTGAAAGTAAATACTGAATATACATGTGCGGTGCGTTACGATTTGTAGTATTTGAAAACAGACATATTAATCATTTCCCTGAACATATATACTATATTCATAGAAGTATTATTTATAAAAAAATACATGTTTGTTTTCAGCAGTTGAAATCTACTATATTCTGCGAATATTGCTATTTTGAAAATTTGAATACGTCTGTTTTCATCAAATAGCATGTTTTGTTTGTTTTAATATATATATTTTTTAATTTATGATTTAAAAAAAAAATGGATGATCGGAATATGTCTTACACACTGTTGAATCCTGTAATTTAACAACAAGTGGATTGGTTCACAGGCGACAGTATCGGTGAACAAAACCACTTGTTTTACTGGATTCAACATTGTGCAAGAAAATATTCATATATTATACCATTAATATTGTAACATGTGTGTTGTAACATATGCTTATCCTTGGATAGTGGATGTCTGCAGGGAACTTGACCTTTTACCTAAAAATCAAACGATCATCCTCTTTCCACTGTCCAACAATGAAGTTTCATGAAATTTGCTTTAGGTAAGAGGAAAAACTGTGTGGGCAATACTTTTCATTTTCCGGTCATGGTAACGGACCTTTCAACTACTGACTTCAAAATAAACAGGGATTATCATTTCACCAAAGGCATTTAAAGTATGAAGTTTTATGAAATTAGCTTCAGAGAAAGTAATAAATAGTTTGTACAAAGTTTCGTCAAAATCCAACAAGGAGCGCAGACAAGATTTGTGACAGACGAACGGAAAGGCCAAATCTAATCTGTCTCACCTACCACTTTGTGGTGGAAGACATAATTATAAAGACAATACTTTAGTTCATATGTATACTTTATTAAGCAAATAATTGAGCGAACATAAACTTCAGCATTGACTCTGGCCAGTGGTGTACATGGAGTCTTCTTCCACATGACGTGCAGACTGAAAGAAATGAAAGACATAGAATTTAATATAAGTCGAGCAGAGTATTCAATTTGAATCAGGTGTTGCGAGAGGGATCTAGGGCATATTTAGGGGAATGGGACAGTTTAAAATTTAATTATTGTTTAACGCCTCATCAACACGTTGTTTAGTTTATTTCGAACCGCCCGAAAGAGAGGAGGAAAGATACATAGGCATCCAGGAACCCTGCCCCACGCTTACTACCGATTAGATACCTATGGTTCTTTACGTGCTTGGAGGGAGGACAGACTCCGATACACAGGACCACCCGGTTTACGTTCCCATCAGACGAACGAGGCTAGCAGGACACATCGAAGTAACCCAGTGGCGCCAGTAAGAATTGAATCCGTGTTCACTGAATTCAAAGCCGATATGCTATAAACGTCCCTTGACCAAAACTGAGTAAATGGCACATCAAGTAAAGGGTCAATACATATTATATTGTGTATCATACGAGTATATGATTGAACTGACATGATTATAGAACCATTTTACTGTATGTTTCACCCAACAGTACAGCAAGAATCTATTATAAGGAAAGTTAAATCTGACAGAGGGTGCAATGTTCTATAAGCCATTTTTACTAGAAGGGGAATAAAATACAAGTATGGCCAAAAATCTAAAATTGTTAATTTTTACACGTTTTGTTCATAGGATATTTTACTTTAATGACTTAGTAAGGTCATTTTACATGGGGAGAAAACATTAATATACAACTATTTATTTTCTCTCTCAAAACCTGGTGATGCCGCTAGTTTTAGAAATAAAACATGATTAAATAGGGCAGTTGAGAAGACACTTTTGTAGATGTGTGGTCTGTTCTGATGTGAAAATGTGTAAAACAGACACAAGATTGGAAATTTGCTCTGTGTCCCTTTAACAAATTGAGGACCCATCACATAGACCAATTAGATGATGTTAAAGGGACACACGGCAATCTTGAAGTATTTATCAAGCTTTAACATTAGCATCTCCATTTGTTAACCTGGTAACATGTTAAATTTAAACCTGCTTGCATTAAAAGTTAAATAAATTGTTATAGGTGCACTATTATCAACAGTAAGTAATGTTTAAAAAAATTTCTTCTGAACTATTCTAATAAATAATATTAATGATGCACAAACTATGCAGAAAAAAATTAACCGAACTCCAGAAGTTTTAAACAAATAAAGACTGCCTAGTGTCCCTTTAACACAACTTGTTTTCGCATGTATCCAGTACATGTAGTTTACACGAGCTCATATGACAATCACGCTGCACTATCACTGAAATATTTTTACTCTAACTTTGAACAGCACCGTGCAAGCATAACACAAGCTCCATTTAAAGAACTACACAAGTGCAAACAATTTTTAAAAAGGCTCTTACCTCCATATGATCCAATGGCATTTAATACGGCTTGACATTCTGAAGTCGTCAGTATCAATTCACTTAGAGCTGCTCAAGGGCACGATTCACATTTGAGACCTCTCTGAAAACAACATCAATACAATGTCAATGATCAAACAGACATAGTTTATCCTTTGTTATACATAATGTAACATATTTAAAAAAGAAAAGATAAAATAACTAAATTGAATAAAGCATGAATACTACTTGTGCTCAATAACACTGTTAATGTAATAAAAACATCTCTCATCATTCATTATACATGTAAAATATAATGTAGCCCAACTGGAGATCCATTAAAAACATTGTTCCACTTTCACAGCATATTTCCAGCCCATGGAATAGTCATTTCTTTTGAGACACACTGGAGGCAAGCGTAGTAGCTACACCGCCTTAAAGGCTTTTAAGTGAAATGTACTTTCTCGAAATTGCGTTGTTTTTTTCGCAACAGAATGTAAATAAATGTAAATTCAAAATCACTTCCTTGCCTCAAAACTTTACTGTACATAAATATGAATCTGACCGATTTCAGTCAAATGTCTATGGCAGATTACATTGTTTCAATGGTAGTTGTATCGGGTTATGTATTCACGAATGTGCGAGAAAATGGGGATAACGCTAACGATATAGAGACAACGCTAACTATTTACATTCATGCATCTGAGGGGTGGGGGTGGAGGGGGTTTCTAGTTTTCTTACCCCCTCCTTGTTTTCGGTATGCAAGCTCCATCTACCCCCACACCCCCATCTACCGTACTTGGGTGGGGGCGGGGTGCGGGGGACATTGATAGCATTTCTACTAGCAATTGTTTTATTCCACGAAACGTTCTACAGTTTACAGTACATCCAGTTACTGGAAAGATCGGAGTACACGAAAAACACTTATAGTGATTATGAACTTTCTATTATACACTATACACTACTTTTTTAGGCACTGTATTTGGCCAATGTCTAAATATGCACGATCTAAAAGGGGTGTGTACTGTTTATTAACAAACACATTTTAATGACAAAACAAATACCTTGATCATGGACCTCCAGCAGCAGACAATAATCCCAAATCCAACTTGCAACAACATGTCAATTTCACGTGTAAAGTTATGTCACGGTGACCTGTCAGTCACCAACACTGCATCGTGTTGACACATAATGGGACATTATTTCGTCCGGTAAGGTATTAGTTTTTACATAATCTACGGTATGAAACACTGTACGCGTGTTGTTAGACTCCATAGGTACCCGTAGTGCTCGCCGATGTAGCGCGCCCAATTACGGGTGTAAAAAAATGGCGTCTGTTTTAGTTGAAAATTCGTAAAATAGTCCGTAAAATACAAAGAAATAGTCCATGTTCGCGGAGTTAAAATGCGAACAGAACTGATATGTTATAGGTCCGTGGCGTTCCTACTGAAGGTATGAGTTTTTACATAATCTACGGTATGAAACACTGTACGCGTGTTGTTAGACTCCATAGGTACCCGTAGTCCTCGCCGAGGTAGCGCGCCCAATTTCGGGTGTAAAAAAATGGCGTCTGTTTTAACTGAAAATTCGTAAAATAGTCCGTAAAATACAAAGAAATAGTCCATGTTCGCGGAGTTAAAATGCGAACAGAACTGATATGTTATAAGTCCGTGGCGTTTCTACTGCTATAAAGGTCATTGGAATATTTGTGAATGAAATTTGAGTACTTGAGCTCAAGTCTAAGAATAGTCTGAAGAATGCTTGGTGAATTCCAAGCCTGGTTTTGGTGAAATTAATATAAAGGATACCGCTATTACATACTTGAATATGTTTGCAATAACGGAAGATAGATATATTGCTACAGGAATTGGGAAAGCCACAAAGATACAACGCAATCTTAGATTACGCAATTAATAGCATGTAATCATAGTTCACTCTGCATTGATCATGTTGATTTAAAAGACAAAGTGCTCACAATTTTAGAATAATTTAGAAGTGTTTTTACATTAGGTATGCAGCATTTAAGCGCAGTCGATATGTCATTGTGTTTTCGTAGATCAACTGTTATTGTAGTATGTCGCAGACCAACTGTCCTGGAAGTTCTCTTGTTCGCAGACTAAACATGTCAATTTTAATTATAATATTAATCATATTACTTTTATCATTCATTATGCGTATGAATATGAGAAAAAAATCCAAACGCAACGGCACCGTAGGTCCGCACTTTAACACGAACAAAGAGCAAATTAAATATACAATGAAACCGAGAGAATATAAATATTAGCACTTATTTGGTTTTTAATCTCCATTTTAAGTACCATATATTGGACAATATTTTAGTTATTATACAGAATCTACATATTTTAGAACAGTTATATACATACATAACTGAATGCAAATTGATAGTATACCTTAATAACGGTTGAAATAGTTATTTTTGCATTCATTTCATCTTTCTCATGAACCGATTCAATAAAACTGAGTCTGCTACTTTTATCTCTTGTTTGTGTTTCTTGCTTCCAAGGGATCCACTTCCAAGGGATCTATTTTTCATTATCGTTTAACCTAGTTGTTTACCCACTGGAAAATAATCCAAGCTCGCATCCACCCCTATCGTGATTGGCATCCTATAAAGAATTTAATACGCATGTATGCCAAATTCTACTCAAAAATGCCATCAACATATTTTATATTTTTTTGACCCTTGGACAACCAATTAAAATATATATAAATAACATTAACATGCGGTTATGTAATTTACTGTTTTATTTATTTATTATTATACTGTATATTTTCTCAAATATTATTTTACACTTTATGTTTTAAAGTACTTTATTAAGGTATGTTCGAACATACATGAATATAATACTCGTATACATGCCATTATTCGTGAACAGGTATAATGCACGTGAAAAAATCATTTTCTGTGTAAACAAAGGAGAAAAACACTACATCATTTCTCTTAGCCCCGTCCATCGGATGGGGACGTAAACCGGGAGGGTCCCGTGTATCGGTATATCCTCCGAGCACGTTAAAGAACCACCTATTCAATAATAAGAGTAGGACACGGTTCCCGGATTTCTATGTATCCTTCCCCTCTCACTGGGGCGGCTCTAAATAACCTATACTGTGTTGATGAGCCCTTATGCAACATTCAATTCAATTCATCAGGATACGTGCGCTTTCACGTCTGAACAATGTATGTATATTGAACACACGTAACTAAAGTATTAACTGAAGTTAAATACACTGTACGTTTATAGCGTGACATAGTGTAAATATACTAACTAAATTATTAACTGAAGTTAAATACCGTGCACTGTACTTTTATAGGGTCAAATTGTCCATTTACACAGACATAATATACACTCCTCCGAATGATAAGGTACTATTTGCCTTCAATAATTGATGATTGTGTCTTTTTTGTATGGATTGGAAGACTTAGGCGGTAAACCGTTGTTTACAGGAAACCACGCATTATTTATCAATACAAAAGAGAACATTGCAGACATCACACGAATAAAATCGACATGAAAGTATATACTACATCGCATACTGACAGGGTAATAGTAAATTACTGTTTTTAGAATATAAACATATCATTTATTACTCAGTCTGGTAAATAAATATAAAGGTCAAGAGGACGTACACACAAGTTGATAAAAGAGTCGAACAAGAAATGTAGCATTTCATGACCAAAGCCAGCCAAAACCACGCAAAACGTGACATTACAAACATAAAAGGGTTAACAATACCGTATTGGAACGGTCAGTGGCAAACTGCCTGTAGGGAGTTTAAACTACGTTTCACGCAACTTTAAAAATGTTTAATATACAATCCAGGGTCTAGAGTCCAGAGTCCAGGGTCATAACCGAATTCGAATCGTTCTGCATATATATATAATACTGCAGTTGTCCTAAGGTTTCACTAAGCAGTTATTGGCCTTGCCAGTCACGGTAGAGTCATGGTAGGAGTCACGGCAACTTTCTGGCGCTTGAAAAAAAGATCTATGTTATTCGGTTCTTGTTTATTTCTTAAAATGTGCAAATAGTTTCTCTTTTTTATGTTGCATGTGACAAGAATGGAACAAGTTCATGATTTCATACAGGTTTGTATATGCCTGAATGTTTCTGAGCCCAGATCTGAGCATCTAGTACCTGGTAGTGATACACTTGAAAATGTAAATGAAATGGACAAATTCAAGAGGGTCTCTTCAAACTATTGATATTAAAAAAAAGCAAATTGCTCAACCCCGTGTTTTGCTGAATAATTCGAGCAACAGACATCAAGTTTCACAAAGAAAATATTTCTAAGAAAATTCAGGAAGTTCTACAGTGTCCAGAGAGGTCCTACATATGTAGAGCAATGTAAACATTAACTGTGTTGTGGGACGTAAAGCATCAATATTCATCTGTAAGTACTCATGGCTTTTTTACACAATATACAAGCTTACCACACAACCATATCATAGACAAGCAAATTGTTCTTATTTAAAATACTTTTACTAGAGAAAATACTACATTTCGGTCAGTAACAACAATATTAAAGCCTTTATGTTTTTTAAAAACGAAACTTTAGACAATCATAAAATGATGACTTGCCAAAAAAGGTTTGCGAAGCACTTATTTGCCTATTTAGTAATGGTATCGTCAGGTATGAAACTACTGTTTATAGACACATTGTTAGTATCCCTATGGGTATTAACAGTGCAACTCTTGTTGGAGATTTGGTTTTGTTTTGCTATGAAAGAGATGTCTTGTGGAATCTTTCACCAAGTACTTAGAAAAATGTCGTCGAAACCTCCTTGTATATGGATGATGCATTTGGCAACCCATTCCTTTACTATCATGGTTAATAATAGGTATCCTTAATAATTTCAAAAACGTCAATGTTTCTATTACTGTTGCTTCTACAGAAATAATAAGCAACATTTATGAAAGAAAGATGATTTCAAATTAACATTGTTATCCACTTAGAATGTGGTTTGTTCCACGAGCAACTGCTTATGGGGCATAACGATTGCGTTTCTTAACTTATCATTTTTCTAGGGATTGTAGTCGAGTTGAGTTCCTTATTCATTCGTAACGTATGTATACTGAAAGGAAAAAGAAATGCGACACGGGAATTTCCGCTATATTGTATATCTGCACACTTTTAAATTCCATATATATTCACAGGAAATCCCAAGAGTTTTGTAAAAAAAAAAAAGTTGCAGTTAGTTAGAGAAAGGACACAACTGTGATGTTGTAAACGTTTTAATCACAGTACACGTTGTAACAAGAATTTCATAAATGTTGAAGTTCCTTTTTGAAAAATTGAACCTGTTCAGTATTGTGTTTAACGTAAAGAGTTTGCAAAAGTTTGCATCATAAGTTTGCGCCAAACGAGTACTCTGTCAATAATGAAACTTTGCAGGAATACTATTTGCTGTGTTGCGTGTTGTTTCTGTATTTTTTCCGAAAGGAAAGATCTTACTTTGTTACGTACCATTCCATTAACAGCAGCATGTTGTACATACAATATATAGCGGACATTCCCGTGTCGTGTTTCTTTTTCCTTTCAGTATATAACTGAAAAGGAATTCTATCAGGTGTACATTATTGTCAAGCAGTTTATGTTTGTTGTGTCGTAAACTTTGAATTTAGTTATCCTTGTAATTGTTCAGAAACTTCCGCATGCGCCCGGCAAGCTTTTTATCTGTTTTTGATATCTCTGGGTCTCTGAAGCGTTTTACGGAACGTTAAGCGTCCAGTGAAGCGTTGTCGTAAACACAAACAGAACGAAGCACGGTATACACTAATAAGACCGAGGTATAATGATGTGAGCGAAGGGAGGCGTAAAAACAATAAAAAAAAACAAGTGCGTACCACCCGCGAAAAATACACACCGAGACCTGTATTTGACGGATTTGTCCTAATGAATCTCCGCATACTTACGGAATTATTTGAAAATGAGAATTGTTCTTATCTTTTGCTGATTCAGTCTAGATCATTAAATGTATTAATGCTGCTTTGCAGCAGGTTTCTTGTTTTTGTTTCGAGTAAGTGTTTTCTGGTTGAGTGTGTTCTGTGAATGCTTTATTTTCTGTTCGACTTGTTTCTATTTCTACTACCACACTAATGCTTTTATGTTAGGATTTGCACAGCACCTGTAGTCTTCCAGTGTTCAATACCAAAACCTAATTGGGAAATCTCGTAAACTATATCTAAGTGTTTTTTAAGCTACAAATGATAGGGGTTTATTTAAGCACATACTTTCTATTTGATATGTTGTTCTATTTCAAAAACTGGATTGTATGAACATTATAGCACGCTTTAGACGGCGTTTTTAATTGCTGAATTTAGAAATTCGATAACAAACTATGAATTTTGTTTGGAAATATATTAACAGAGTAAACAGGGAAAGCAATCTGTTTAAAGTATTTAGGATAATATAATCGTTTAACGATATCATGTTCAAAGTGTTTACGTCTCGCGTAGCAACATTGGCAAACAAAGAAAGCCCATTTGTATAATCATGATAATACACAGAAATAGATTTCATGGTGGCGTGATTTACGCATGTCAAACGATCATCCTTGGTCATGATCTCTTTCATACAAACTTGTAAGAATGTTAATCAAAAAGAGGCAAACAAACTTTATCTACAGAAAAAAACTAACACGTATTTTACTAACGACAGTTTGGATAACTAATATGTAGACTTGCCAAGAAGTTTGTGAAGCACTTTTTTCCCAATTAGATACTATTTTCGTCAGGAACAGAACTACCGTTTATAGACGTGTTTCAGTGATGGCATCCCTATGTGCACCGCTTGTCGCAGATTTGTTTTTGCATTTCTATGAAAGAAATATGATATTGAGTCTTTCACAAGATACTTAGGCATATGCAATTGACAATTTAATAAAACCTCTCGGTATCTGGATGTCATTTGAAACATTGGCAACTCTTTCTTTTCTTCTATAGTTAACACTCTCTACAGTTAACACTATCGAACCCCAAGCGATATTTTTGCCATTTACAGTCCCAAAGTGGCAGCTCTATCGTCAACCCGTTTGTGTTTGTTTAGTAACACTTTCCCGTTTAATTGTCATTACGGTAGGCTAACAGGCGTATGAACCCTAGAACCTGGAATAGAGTCCTAGAGGTGGTTTTGGAATGACCTTTGGTAACCCTTTTATGTTTGGGATGTCGAATACTTTGCTTCTAGCTAAATTTGTTATTATTGTTTATTTTGTAATCGAGTTTTTGGTTGATTGTGCTCTGTGACTGCTACATTTCCTGTTCGTTTTCTATATTTGTCTATAGTATAAAGTACATAGTCTGCATTTGAGAAAGACGTGTGTTGAATTAATACAGTATACATCTTAGAGGCTGCACATTTCAACTGTTACCTATATCTCGATGTGGTGTACATGTGGCATTGCATGTTTTTATTGATTTGGCCTTGGAGAAAGTTAAAAATTGTATAGATGTAAACATGCTTTTCTGGTATGCAAATTATTTATGCAAATTCAAAGATGATGTGGTCTGTTCTCATTGGACTATTTTATGCAAATTCATTTGTGATGAACTTTGGACGGTATAGACACAGGCTAGCTCTGGGAGCAGCAGCAGGAGTTGAGTTCTATTTAGTAAAATGTTAATTTAGGTTTGGATGTTCTAGAAAATATAACTGTGAGAGGATTTAATAGTTATTGGGAAGGCACCAACGGACAAACACATAAGAAAATATTATCATTTATTAAATTGTATGGTAAATATTGGGCGCGGCTCCAAATAGCGGGCTGCCGGCAACACATACATATTAAATGGCAGCCCTAAAAATGTAAAACAAAAGAGGACATGGCCCATAAGCCTGATACCCTTAAAGAAGCCTCAATAGGCTTAAACAAGAGATGAAGCCCCAAAAGGCTCAAACAAAAGCGGGCATGGCCCAACGGCCGTATACCCTTAGTGAAGCCTCAAAGGGCTTTTATAAATTGTTTCTTCAAAACTCTAATGCTAATGTAAAATGTTTCTTCATTTAATCACTTGAACGTTATTTCTTTTGTAATGTTTACAATAATGTGCACGACATGATGCACCATCAATAAGCCCCAACAGGCTTTAATTTGCATGCTGTAATCCCGACCTTGGGGAACAGTGGTCAGTATTTCATTGAACTTTACTAATTATAACATTGCTAATTGTCATTAAATTTGATTTCACTGAATTGAAGGATTCGCTGACGGCCATATGGCAGCGATCAAAAATGAATTTTGATAATGCCACAGAGCAGCAATCAAAAGAAATGTTGATACAAGGAAGTAGATAGACAGCGCATGCGCAATTAAACGAAAATACCATAGCAGATCTAGCTTACGAAACATTTGATCCTCCCAATAACTATGGCTATAACTAGTAATAGCCTTAATATTGTGCTCATTCAAAATAACATTGAAATTGGATATTTGTACTAAACCGGAAATATTGTAAATTAATTTAGACTGAAAGGACACTTACTGTTGTTGATTAAATGGTCGATTGCTGTTTTGGATTAAAGAGACACTTGCTGTTTTGGATTAAAGGGACACTGACTGTTTTGGATTAAAGAGAAACTTGCTAATCTGAATTAAAGGAACATTGGATAATTTTATTTGGACTTAATTAAAAAAAAAAAGTAATTATTTATTGAAAAACTGGATTTGTGTATTCCGTAAGTGAATATTTTATTTTATGTAAATAAAACAGTTAATTATAATTTTGTGTGGCTAGTTTTGCTTCCTTTTTTGTTACATTTTACTTGTAACACAACACTTATCACGTTTCTCACGCCTTTTCTTATGTTTACAAAAACAGAAGACGGAAAATACATTATTTTCAGAACTGCCTCATTTATTTTTGTAACCCTGTTATCGATAACATAAATTGGCAGGGCAGTTTAAATTGTGTATTAAGAGTATTTACAGTTCGACACTAAGCTGTGCTTTTTAACTGTGCGATGACCGGACAGGCTGTGGAATCTATGATGACGTCTACCTAAAGCCCAAAAGGACTGTGACGTTTGATGTCTGTCTGCAATCTTGTCTTGTCGTGCCTTCAGTGGTTTGTTCTCTTGCTCTGGCTTCTGCCAAGTCATTGAATTCCTTCTTTGTGGCTTTCTAGGCTATGTTTTGAAAAAAATATATAAACGAGCATCTTTGTGTTTTACTTATATTGCCTAATAATGCTAACTTGTTGGTTAGAGAATAGTTCATGGCGGGAATTTCTTTATTTACGTCCCGTTTTATTGGGATGATAGTAGGGTTAGTGTGAGATTTATTGCACCCTAGAACCTGGTTTAAATCCCCAGTGGCCTTTTTTGCAACTGACCGTTCCAAGGCGGTAGTCATATTGTCAACCCTTTTGTGTTTGTAATGTCTTATTTGGCCTTTTATTCATCTTTAAAGTTGTCTATATTTACTATACTGACTTGGAATTTGCGGATATACACTTAATTTGTCCTTTATTTTTTGGAATGTTTATGGAGCAATTTCACCGTACATGTTAACTGATATCGAATATCATACAGTCCAGTGCATCAGTGGTTCTATGAAGTACTAAATGCACGTTGAAGCGAAATACGCTGTTGGGTAAATGTCTGATGGGATGTACTTTTATTTGTACAGTCTTGTCAATGATATGATAATAGCGAGGTTGTGTACACATGGAATCTATTTAAGCTAATCAGTAGGCCACATTGCCTACTGACCGTTCTAAGCCTGTAACTCTGTCTTCAACACTCTTTGTATAGTGTATTGTATTTTTCGTTGTATATTTAATTTGCTCTTTGTTTGTTGTGCAGTGCGGACCTTTTGGTATCAATGCATTAATGTACTGGGATTTCTATGGGAGCATTTGTCTCATTTCATTACTGCGTCCGATGATTGGTACCATGTGTGATATAAGTGAAATTCTGTTTTTTTATATACCTTTTTTGCTATCGTTCACTATCGTTCATACATTTATATGTATAAAAGAGTCAAACTGTTCATTGTGTAAGGTTCATTCAAGTTAAACATTTGCCCATACATGCGAAAGCAAGCATTTCCCTAATTACAAATATGTACAACGTAATGTTCTACAGTAACACATATTAGATTTCCCCGCATTTGTTTGTAAATAACACGAAAAAATGTGATATCTTTGAAAGTTGCAATCTTTAAGATTTATACAGCTGTATGCTCAATGTATGAAAACTTGGCCATTATGTTTAAATTAACGATGGACATTTATAACAGTAAATAAGCTTTTTTTACCTCAACACTTTTAATACATTTGTTTAATAAACTGCAAAGTATTTACGTAACAGTTTATACAGCTGCAAATGATAGCATGGCCGTAATATTGGAGAATCAGAGATAGGAGAACCAGGAAATGACACTGGTGTCCAAGTAGGTGGCCACTATCACTTTCACTTATAATGCCGAGACAGCGGGAAAAAGCGTTTTTTTTAACTAGTACCTGAATACAATTTATATCCGTGAAACTGACATTTTAAGTGATAAATACAAATATCTTACTTTTTTATATCGGTTATGAAATAGAAAGTAACATGCGAAAGTTGTTTTTGATAGGGTATTTTAATGCAAAATTCTGCAGCATAATTCTTTTTTTTCGACTTTTTATCTAAAAATGGTTTTAATGTGTTGGATAAATTTAAATTAAGACACTCTGAACGTTCTATAGAATAATGTTAATGACGTTATTTGAATTTTCTTAACTTTCTGCAATCCCAGCAACAAGGAAGTTACATGGAAAAAGATCCACCAAAAAGTATTTTGGCTGTAAAATATTGAAAAGTAATGTATTTTTTTATTTACCACTTAAAATGTCTGTTTTACTAGTATATACTTTATGTATTGCTCATGTTAATACTGAAGAACCTTTGGCTATAACAAGCGTCCCGAACAATAACACCCGGCTTGCATTCCGCCACCCACTATGAAAATGCTTATATCGCAGAACTGATACACGTTTTTATCGTCGGCCGTCCGAGCATCCGTCCGTCCGTCCGTCCGTGCGTCCCTCCATCCGTCCAATTCTGTGTCCGCTCTATAACTCAACAACTACTAGAGGGACTGCAATGAAATTTTACCCACTCATAGAGGGCATTGAGGGAAAGTGTAGAGCTTAAGTACCACAACACTGTCTTCATTTAAATTAGAGTTATTGCCCTTTGTAATGTTATACTTATAATTCGTGTCCTCTATAACTAAAACAAACGATCAGAGAGACTGCAATGATATTTCATACAATGATAGAGAGTACTGAGTGAAAGTGTAAAGGGTAAGTACCATAACTCTGTCTTCATTTAAATTAGAGTTATTGCCCTTTGTAATGTTATACTTATAATTCGTGTCCGCTCTATAACTAAAAAAACGATCACAGAGACTGCAAGGATATTTCATA
>JAWPHD010009011.1:0-108692 GCA_037043455.1 Cyrtodaria siliqua | reverse complement strand
CACTAAAGAACATGTCATATTTAAAACTGAAGGTGAACATATCAAGATATGCTGTTTAGAATATCAGTCAATAAAAATGGGTTGTCACAAATTACAGCGACCCTAACTTGGTCTTTTCCAACTCCTAAGGGGAGTAACTGATGTACTGAATACAATTACAGTCGGTCCAAAAGCGAAGTAGATATAAACATTGAACAGGAAAAGTAGCATTCAAGGACGACGACAGTCAACCACAAACACCGACAGGAATTGGTTAACTTGACAGGTTACAATCATGATCAGGTAATCATGTTACTGCTTGGTATAATCCTGGTTCGATTGTATGCAATTCTAAATGTTTGAAGTTGAAAAGGGAAACACTATTACTTACAAATTAACCATTGCTGGTAGATCTGATATTGAGCATTTTTACACACATCTGAAAATATAACTGACTAATAATATTAACATATACATGCATATATTTATCACAATTTATGTGCATATAATGACATACAGTTATGGATTCTATGAAGATAGATTCTCAAACAGGACGAAATGCAAAGACTATTTAGGCGAGCAAAACGTTAAAATCCATAGTCATGTATAGTCAATGCCACATAATAGTTTGACGAAAAAACAATACACACTCGGGTATGCTCGGGTTCAAGTTTTTCAATTTCCGGAGCAGGTATGTTAACTATAGAATGGCATGCATTTGCAGTGACAGAGGATATCTGAAAATGAAAGACATTTTCAAAATAAGTGAAAAGCAAAGATTTAGCGGTAATGACTCTCTGTACCAGGATGAATATTAGCATCTATGAACATAGTTGGCTCTATTTTGTAGATTTTCTAGGGGATCCTGGTTTGAAGAAACGCTTTCCAGGGTAGCGTTTGTTTGTTTCTGTAAGGGCCAACCGGTATTTTTGAAGAAAATAATTGTAAGGGATATTTTGTTGACTTTATATGTGCGAGGCTAAATCCAGAGAATGGGGGTTGGGGCTATGTTGGTGCGGATACTTTGGCTGAAACAGCTCATTCCTTCAAACAGGAGTTAATTTCTGTCAAATCCGCGGTGTGGTATTTCAGCTGAATGCGCTCCTCCCCACCTCGCAATCCCTCATTTTAAAAGTAAAAATCCTTGTATCCATTATGCCATTCAAATAGGTTAATACAGTTACATTCTATTGTTTTATAAATCAATTAAAAAAGAATCAAACTTTGTATTTGCTATGTTAAGTATCAATCTCAAATAAATACGCATACACAATCTCAATATACATTATATTAATAGACGCAAACAAATTGTATGACGTGTCTCACTCGATAATATTTTACCAAAGAATGCCTTCTAGATTGATCATGTGTAGTGATTGCTGATATTGACGGCTATGTCACGTCGTCATGTTATGCTAAGTAAAATGAACGAGGCAATTTAACACTTCACACCGGTACGAAGCTACATGTAAAGCTATAAACAATCTTTAAGCCGGCAGTTTCGTAAGAAAATTCAGTCAAACGGAATGCGAAATGAGGTTAGCACGAAGCATGTAGCACAAACCAACAAGAGGAATTGAAGTTTGAAAATTTGATTAGCAAAACGAAATAGTGAAAAGTGTTAGAAATGCCTTTCAAAAAATTAAATAAATGAAAGTGTATTTTAGTAAAACAGACATAGCTGAAACAGAAATAATATAATAAAAAGGTAGTACAAGTCTGACAATTGGACAAATGGAAATGCATTTTAGCAAAACGAAATATCCAACAACTGATGTAAAAGTGTGAACATGTAGTTTAGAGTTTTGAACCTTTTGCCCTTTCAGAGATTTACTATAAATCATTTTCATCATTATACATGTTCTCTACATGGCACTGTCCGAAGGTATCTTATAAAGAAGGCTAAAAACATCGGACAGGGAAAGCAGCATTCAAGGACGACAGTCAACCACAAAACACAAACACAAACACGCAAACAGACAAACGAAAAGGCAAAAGTAATAAAAAAATACAAACAACATCACAAACACAAATGGGTTGACAATAGGGCTACCGCCTTGGAACGGTCAGTGGCAAAGCATGCCACTGGGGGTTTAAACCGGTTCTAAGGTGCACCAAACCTCACACTTACCCTACTGTCATCCCATTACAACATTAGTCTGAAATGGTTAACGTGTTCGGTCTCCATATGACTTGAGTAAAGAAGAACGAGACGGATGGCTACATTACAACGACGATGCATTATCAAGGCGTCAACATAAGAACAGTGGTATAATTTAACTGAAGAGTATATACGACAAGTTGATACACACCAAAATCGAATGCTATGCTAATCGTACCGCAGAATAGTTCTTGAACTTCTACTTAACTGTTGCCGGTACCCTTTAATATCCGATCCCTTCTCTTCTCATTAGTTTTTTTTTTTAAATATCAAGTTACTTCCCTTTGTCCATAAAATTCATAACTCCTATATATGCTTATTATATAAACTAGCGGTATGTATTGGTATGTATCACTAATTTATTATACATTAAATCCACCAGTGAGTTGGAGCTAGTTTGTGTGTAAGATGGTACCTTAAATTGATTGTTGTTTTCTTTACGGGTTTATGCTTAATGATATTATTCCAGATTAATAATGGAAATCAAGGTCATGTTTAAGGTCATTGGGAATAGCCTATTTGCTGTTTCCGTTACTGATAGAACAGAATGTCCTCGTTTTTGTAATCAGTATCTTCGATATAGATTCAGGCATTTATAAACAACCCCACATAACCCTGTTCGTTTAAGGGGGTCTTTTAATGCCATAGCAGTTATTGAGAAGCGTGGATATGGAGCGCTGCTCTTATTTACAAGCCCACTGAACTATATGACAATACTTTAAAGTAGTTTAAGATTGTCGACAGTACAATTTGATAATTGCCTTTAGAGGTTTAAGATAAAAGCAACCCTTGTGGAGGATCACTTTATTTATACAAAGGCTAGGAATGTTAAAGTAAAGAACAGAGGTATGAATTAGTTTCGAAACATATACTCCTATTATGTTTTGCTTGGGGAAAATTCCAGTTCTAGGTGGGGATGATTAACGTTGTCGACATTGAAATTATAGGTCTTATCAAATATCTTGTTAATATATGGTAGTTATCTTCTGTTAAACATACATATTTGGCAAGTGTAGACAGCAAAATAAAGAAAACAACGACTGTTAAATGATGTTTGTTTAATTCAGAAATATAGTAATTACCGCCTTGGAACGGTCAGTGGCAAAGTAGGCCACTGGGGGTTTAAACCGGTTCTAGGGTGCACCAAACCTCACACTTAACCTACTGTCATCCCATTAAAACAGGACAGTTTAAATAAAGAAATCCCCGCCATGATCTAATCTCTAACCAACACGGCAGCATCAATAGGCAATATAAGTTAAACACAAATATGCTCGTGTAAATATAATACAAAAAAAAACAATAGCCTAGAAAGCCACAATGAAGGTACTCAGTGACTTTGCAGAAGCCAGAGCAGTAAGAGAATAAACCATTAAGGGCACGACAAGAAAGATCATGGACAAACATCAAACGCCACCGTCCCAATGGGCTTTAGGTAGGCGTCATCATAGGGTCCACAGCCTGTCCGGTCATCGTACAATTAAAAAGGAAAGCATAGTGGCGAACTGTAAAAGGGTCCACCACAAAGCATGCAGTACGTTGCAAAATGATAGGGTCATAACCTCTTTTGATAAACTTTTTAACAAGTTTAACAAAGATAGTATGAAAGTGATCATGACCTAGAATCTTACGAAGTTTATAAATCACATCACCATAGAAGTCAGGTCGTGATAGTCCTTGTCGCAGAAGAGTCCTTAAATTACTTTTATATTTGAAAAGAAGATCAGGGTTACGATAATACAATTTTGCAAAGGTTTTACGAAGTTTATGGTAACGGTAACCCTGATTGAGTAACTTTTTAGTTATACAAAGATTACGAATATTAAAGTCCTCAACTCGAGTACAAGCTCTAGAAAAACGAATAAGTTGAGACACATATACCCCATAAGAAGTTGCTCGGGGAACATCCCCATCCAAGTGGGGATAATTAACAATGTCAAAATTAAAATCATCGCTCTTGTCATAGATTTTGCTAATTATTTTACAATTTTCAATCGAGAGATCTAAATCAAGAAAAGAAGCGTTATTATCAGATATATTAGCTTTGTTAAGCTGAAGTTCTTTAGGATAAATATAATAAACCATAGTTGGAAAGAAAGGGTTGTCAATGTTCAATATGTCATCCAGATACCGAGAGGTATCATTAAAGGCTTCAATAACATCTGCCTGGGTATCTGGTGAAAGACTCAACATAAAATCACTTTCATAGCAAAATAAGAACAAATCTGCGACAAGTGGTGCACAGTTCGTACCCATAGGGATACCAACAATTAGTCTATAAACGGTGGTTCCATACCTGACGAAAATATTATCTAATAGGAAGATGAGTGCTTCACAAACTTCATAGCAAGTCCACATAGTATAATTGTCAAAACTGCCGTTAGTAAAAAACGCTTTTATATTATAACATGCCAAAAATGTAGCATTTTCTCTAGCAAATGTTTTTTGAATAAGAGAAATTAGCTTGTCTTTAATAAGGTGATGTGGTAAGGTTATATATAGTGTAGAGAAGTCATAAGTGCTTATTGATGAAACTTGACCTTTCTTGAACATTTTATCAAGAACGTCTCCTGAATTTTTTATAGACCAAAATAAATTAATCCCAGAGTTTTCATAAGTTTTATCACAATACAGTTTAACGTGATCTTTAACGGCATTAAGACAAGAAGTTAAAAGTTTGGAGATGTTTGTTGTGGTGCAGGCACTAGAATTCGAAATAAAGCGAGCCTTATATGAATTTTTATGTAATTTAGGAATCCAGTACATAGTAGGCAGTTTATTTTGTTTATCGTTTACACCAGCCTTAAAAGTAGTGCACCGGGTGATATGTGCGGAAACAACATCATCCTCGGTAGAATTAACTGGAGTTTACGAATTGGTGCTGCAGAGTTCCAGAGATAAAACATTGACGTAATGTAGGCGTCAAACAATAATTACATTATTAGCTGCTTTATCTGCAGGAACTAAAACAAATTTATTATGAAATTCCTGAATTCCCGATTTTAAATTACGAAAGGAAAACCTAGGTCTCGGAGGAAGTAAAGAGGGGTTAGCATTATAAAAGTTAATACGTGTATCTATAATTTTCAGAATTGACTTTTTCCAAGTAGAAAGTGAGTTTGGGTCCGCATGTTCTCTACGACACCATTTGATACTATTAAAATCAATAGTTGAAGGTAATCTATATTTAAGACCTTTCGAAAACAAATGCCGAATACGTTTATCAATAATATCAAAATTACCAGTGATAACATGACCTGCTGGAGCATAGCAAAATGTTGTGTGTTGCAGTCACATTCCTTAGGAGTATTATGTACTATATCAAGGTCAGAAACTATTTTGTTGTAGTTGAAAATAATATTTCTAATAGGCTTTTTATACTAACAAATTACGGGACTTTCAGAATTTTTGAAATATTTTCGGATAGAAACAACTACATGAGTATCTCGAAAAATACTAGGCATGTCAATGAAATCAATACCTTTGTTAATATATAGTAGTTTTAGAAAATGCCTGACGTGATCAGACTCCTTGTCAATATGGGGTCGGAGAACATGTTGTGTATAACTTTGAACTATGGAAGCAGTGTTATACAAGGGATCTGTACGAATGAAAATTTTGTCGGCTTCCTCGTCGATCAACTTTAGTGATGAAATGGACAAAGAGGTAAGCCGCGAAAGCATAGAGTGCTTTCCAGACTGTTTAAAAATGGTATGTAAATGAGCGACAGAAATAATTACACGCGATTTACGTTTGATGTTACCATTACGCCTAAGACCATGAGACCTATCTTTACGCTTTCGGATAGAAAATATAGAAAAAATGTCAATATTAGGATCTTTAGAAATATTTCCTTCTTGATAAATATTGTCATTAAGGCCGAGTGGATAAGGTGTCTGTAAGTTTTTCATCCACTTAAGTTCTGCAATATGTCTAGCTTTTATTTAGTTTGCTTTTCGTCCGTTCCAGCCTTGATAACGAATTATATACTCGGAAATAACACTATTATTAGTTGATTTAACTGCTATCAGCGATTTGAAAAAAATAAAACATGAAACACATAAAATGGTGGGTACTAGGTGCATCGCATTTGAACCGTCACAGGCAACGAGCACTAGATTATTAAAAAGGATTCCAAATATGATGCAAATATTTCAAATAACTGTGGTGTTAATAAAATATACCAGTGGTAGTGCAGACAGTTTACCTAAGCCTTTGATATTTGCATACATTACACATTACAAAACCCGAGTTGGCAGACATATCTAGATGTGCATGTAGTAATCAAGTATTACTTACTGGTCCTTTTCTATTATCAAGCCCAAACCGCTTATACGGGTGCTAGAGTGCATGGTGTGGGGCTGGGGGGGGGGGGGTGGGGGAGGGGGTGTTGCTGCAACTTTATAATAAAACCCAGTCTGCTACTTTTTTCTCTTTTTTGTGTTTGTTCCTTCAGTATTTATTAAGAGAAATTATTGGGCAAAATTCGTCCGTTTGTTATTAAAGTATAATGTGTTATTGTAGCAAATGGGAAAAGGATGACAAAAACTCTTACAATTGTCAAGTATCCTATAAGCACGTAATAGGCCGAGACATAGGGGATGTACATTATGGATGCTTTGCGAAAAGATTCAGAATATCACTTAAAAGATGTAATTTGTGTAATAATATCTATATCTAATAATTATCTATCTATGCAAAAGTTTAAGTCTCCCATACACACATACAATTGTGATGTTCTTGTGGAAAATACTGAAACATATTGTTTGGTTATTTTACACAGACACAGAGTGCATGAACTTCTTGGACTGCGGCATTTCAGGAACCCAATAGGAATGCCATAACTGCAGCGCACATATTAATATAATTGCTTAGTTCATTTAGGGTACCACGTATTTGCCATATTGACCAAAACATGTATGAATCATTTTTTCTAATAATTGTTCAGCGTATTAGGTATTACGAATACAAGAAATTCAGATTATCTATATTTGTATGAAGGTGATGCTATGATTGAAAAGGCTAACAGAATAGTCATTAGTATATTGTCACACTTTGGTGGCTGCAAATCAGAAAGCGTGAGTTGAATATGTACCGTTATTAAAGCTTGAATACAGACCATCAGTCCACCAGTCTACAGCACTGTTTTGTACTTGGTAAAGACAGTTGCCGGTTTGACTTGGCCTTTGGTCCTCCTCAAAAAAAAGATATGAAGCTGAAATATATATATGGAGTGATAATATGTAACAATAATTGAAATTTGTCATGATTTTGATAAGATAAGCGTTGAGATATATGTAATTAATGTATGGACACAAACGAAAATGTCATAATTAAAACTGAAACTGAACATATCAAGATATGCTGTTAAGTAAATCAGTCAAGTCAAATGGGTTGAGTTACAAATTACAGCGGCCCTAACTGGGTCCTCTCCAACTCCTAAGGGGACTAACTGATGTACTGAATATAATCGCAGTCGGTCCAAAAGCAAAAGTAGATATTGAACAGGAAAAGTAGCATTCAAGGACGATAGTTAACCACAAACATCGACAGATATTGGTTAAATTGACAGGTAACAGTCATGAGCAGGTAATCATGTTACTGCTTGGTATAATCCTGGTTCGATTGTATGCAATTCTAAATGTTTAAAGGTGAAAAGGGAAACACTATTACTTAATAAATAACCATTGCTGGTTGATCTGATATTGAGCATTTCTAAAATCATCTGAAAATATAATTAACTAATATTTACGTATACATGCATATATTTATCACAGTTTGTGTACAAATAATGACATACAGTTATGGATTCTATAAAGATAGATTCTCAAGCAGGACGAAATGCAAAAACTGTTTAGGCGAGCAATACGTTAAAATCCATAGTCAAGTACAGTCAGTGCCACAGAATAGTTTGACGAAATGACAATACACACTCGGGTATGCTCGGGTTTAAGTCTTTCAATTTCCGGAGCAGGTATGATAACTATAGAATGGCATGCATTTGCAGTGACAGAGGATAGCTGAAAATGAAAGACATTTTCAAAATAAATGAAAAGCAAATATTTAGCGGTAACGACTGTCTTTACCAGGATGAATGTTGAGCATCTATGAACATAGTTTATAAAGCACAAATGAAAGCCGGTGGCTAACAGAGTTGTAATGAAAGAACGAGACAAAGAATACAACAGAGAAGAAAACAAAATATAACAAGACATTAGGACAATTTAAAATGAAAAGGAAAAAGATAATGCAGATAGAAAACAAACAGTTGAAGATTGACCACCCAATCCCTAACCCCGTTTCCTCGACCACCACCCCGCAATCTCTCCACCCCGACCCAAACAAAACAATAACAACCCATCATTTGTTGTCTATATAGTAATGAATGCGGTGATAATCCTGTCGCACAATATTTCTTGAACTACAGTTAAACTGTTGCCGGTCCACATAATATCCGATTACTTCCCTTTGTCCATATTATGTTTATAGCCCATTATCAGTAGTGGTGTTTTAAATATCCATTTATTTCCCTTTGTCCATAAAATGCATAAATGCTATATATGCTTAGTATATATACTAGACTAGAGACTTGCATTAGTAATACACATTAATTTCTCCAGTCAATGAGTGTTAGAGTGTCTATCGGCAACCTGGGACCTTAAGTAGATTGTTGTTTTCGTTAAGGGTTTAAGATTAATGGAATCATTCCAGCTCTATAAGTGTAAAAGAATGATCCCGTTTAATGTCATTGGGAAGAGCGAAGTTGACGTTTTTTCAAAGGCTTATTGTTGTAAAAAAGTGACATAGATATGACCAGTAATAATGCAACAACGTCATTTGTAAACAAGCCGAGTGGTACAACTTAAACAAATATGAAGGGAACATACTTGTATAGGTTATCGTTCTCATTTCAATGAAAAGGGAGGTAATTTTAAAATTACGAAATTTATAATGGTTTTGTTTGAGAATAACAATCGTTTGTTAACCTATTTCAGCGGATTTTAAACAGAATAGGCAATTCTTTTCAATGCCAAACATTACATTTGTTCAAAGAAATACGCTTGTATTATGAAAGAAATATTTTTTATATATGGGAGGTAATTCTGATACTTCGCTTAGAAAATAATAAAATAACACACTTTTTTGAAAATGACATCCTTACCTAGAATTTCTGATATCTTTAAACAATTATATCAATGTTCATATGTTAAATCTTATGCCCTGAAATGTCGTGCAAAACTTATTTTGTTCAGTATATGTACTTGAGGCATGTAGTTTGTTATTATATTATTGCATATTAATTGCCCCAGTGAGTGTGAGAGTTAACGTGTAAGCTGGTGCATTAAGTAGATATTTGTTTTCTTTAAAGGTTAACACTCAAAGATATTGTGTATGGCTCAATAAAGGGAACACGGAATGTCCTGTTTTAGGTCACTCGGCAAAAAAAGGAAGAAATACTTCTATTTCCGTTCCTGATAAATAGAACAAAACGTTTCTACTGACCGTTCCAAGTCGGTAACCCTGTCTTCACCACCCTCTCTGTTGTATTTTATTTTCATTGTATAATTAATATTGCTTCTTGTTTGTAGTACAGTGCGGACATACAATGCTATTGCGTTTGGACACTGTGGTTTCCTATAGGAACCTATATCTCTTTTTTGTTCATCAATTTCTTTTTTTCACAATAACTTGTACATACCCTCTGTTTCACAGAATAAAACAAACTGCTGGCATCGATACAGACTTCCAGGCGCTTCTCCAGAAGGACTCTCTGCCTCACTATAATCTAAACTAACACGAAATCGGGTTGATACAGATCCTAACAGATATAAAACTGCATTTTCATAACAAAGAGAACGAAAATGGAAATGGAGACGATACGCTGTATAATAGTTCTGCATTCTACCAGGTATATTCAAATGATATTATTAAATTCTCTTAGAACATTAGCATGAAATGAATTTGAACACATTGGAATTGGAGATGGTGTTCAAACTTTGGAAAGCTGTGATCCTAATACTCATAAAAAGATAGTTATATACTGAACAAATCAAGTAAAGCAACGACTTTATGTATATATCCCCCATTGAACATATTCTAGGCTATGTTTTCCAGCGGTCATGAACAATTTATTTAAAATACTCAAACATATGTTGGACATTATTTTCAAATGATATTTAAAAGAAGAACACAGATTGACCACCCAATCCCCAACCCTTTTTCCTCAACCCCTCGTACCCCCGTCTTCACAAACGAAACTGAACAACAATCACATAAGTATTAGTTAATTTGCCAGTTATTACGGGTCTCATTTGTATAAATTGCTTCCTTTTGTTCATAATATACGTATATTCCATTAGCATTAGGTATATTTTTAAATATCTATTTACTTCCCTTCGTCCATAAAATGCTTACATCCTATCTAAGCTTTTTTTATGTTCTAGAGGTATATAGTTTGTATTAGAAGGGAACACCGAAGGTCTTGTATAAGGTCACTGGGCCATGCAAATGAAGAACGTAGTTGCCATTTCCGTACGTGATAAAATAGAACAGAACATGTACGTTTTGCTCTTCAATTATTTTCAATAACTTGAATATATCATTTCTGCTTCACGGAATAAAAGATACAGACTTCCAGGCGCTTATGCAGAATCTCTCTCTGCTTTACTATAGTGTTCAATCGATGGAAAGCTGTAATTCTAAAACTCATAAACGATTTTTATATACTGAATCCAATAAGTGAAGCAATACAATGACTTTGTTTATCCCATCCCATTGAACATATGATAGGCTATGCGTCGCAGCTGTCACGAACGGTGTAGTTTAAATAATTATCAAATATATGTTGGACATTATTTTCAAATGCTGTTTAAAGGAAGAACACACAATGCCATGCCGATGTTTTCAAATGCTTTATATTTTAAGATAACATTCACTTTCCGTAAGCTAGATGTGCAAATCGTAGTGCTAAAGTTATTGTTCAGTATATGTCAGAAAATGGTGCTGTTACTTCATCAAGAAACAAAAATGGCTAAGATTGACCACCCAATCCCCCACCCAGTTTCCCCAACACACAACCCCACCAAAGAAAAATGCAAAAGAACAACAACTATATATATAACAACAACACAGTCAAGTGTTGGTTGATTTGCCAGTAACTACAGGTCTCATGTGTATAAGTTTGTAACACTAGCAATACTGCTATGCTATAAATCATGTTCATCAACAAATACGTTGTCTACTACAACACTGTCCGCAGCTATCATCAAAGTCTGAAATGATTAACGTGTTCGGTCTCCATATGACTTTAATAAATAGTAAAGGACAACGAGCTGGATGAGTACATTACAACGAATATTACCAATGCGTCAATTTTAAGTACAAGCAGTGATAGCATTGAACTAAAGAGTGACGACGAAATGTTAAGATATACCAAAAGCGAAGGCGGCGAAGTCCACCAGTCTACAACAGTGGTTTTTGGTAAAGAAAGTTGCCGGTTTGACTTCACTTTTGGTCCTCCTTAAAAACAAAATATGAAGCTAAAACATATATTAGCAGTCATAATATGTAAGAATAGTTGGAACTTGTCATGATTTTGATAAGATAAGCGTTGAGATGAATGTAATTAATGTATGGATACAAAAGAAAATGTCATAATTAAAACTGAAGTTGAGCATATTAAGATATGCTGTGTAGTATATCAGTCAATAAAATTGGTCGAGTCACAAATTACAGCGACCCTAACTGGGTCTTCTCCAACTCTTAAGGGGAGTAACTGATGTACTGAATATAATCACAGTCGGTCCAAAAGCAAAAGTAGATATAAACAATGAACAGGAAAAGTAGCATTCAAGGACGAGAGTCCACCAGAAACACCGACAGAAATTGGTTAACTTGACAGGTTACAATCATGAACAGGTAATCATGTTTCTGCTTGGTATAGTCCATGTTCAATTGTATGCAATTCTCAATGTTTGAAGGTGAAAAGGGAAACACTATTACTTACAAATTAACCATTGCTGATAGATCTGATATTGAGCATTTCTACACACATCTGAAAATATAATTGACTAATAATATTAGCATATACATGCATAGTATCACAGTTTATGTGCATATCAAGACATACAGTTATGGATTCTATGAAGATAGATTCTCAAACAGGACGAAATGAAAAGACTATTTAGGCGAGCAAAACGTTAAAATCCATAGTCAAGTACAGTCAATGCCACAGAATAGTTTGACGAAATGACATTACACACTCGGGTATAGTCGGGTTCATGTTTTTCAATTTCCGGAGCAGGTATGTTAACTGTAGAACGGCATGCATTTGCAGTGACAGAGGATAACTGAAAATGAAAGACATTTTCAAAATAAGTGAAAAGCAAAGATTTAGCGGTAAAGACTGTCTGCACCAGGATGAATATTAGCATCTATGAACAGAGTTTATAAAGCACAAACGAAATCCGGTGGATAACAGAGATGTAATAAAAGAACGAGAAAAAGAATACAACAGACAAGAAAACAAAATATTAAAAGATAGTAAGACGATTTAAAATGAAAAAAAGAAAAAGATAAGACAGATAGAAAACAATCAGTCTAAGATTGACCACCCAATACCTGACCCCGTTTCCTCGACCACCACCCCGCCCTCCCACCACCCCGACCCAAACAAAACAATAACAACCCATAATTGTTAGTTAGTACAGGTCTCATGTGTATAATCGTGTATGCTAAAAGTCATTTTCATCATCATACATGTTGTCTATATAGTAATGAATGCGGTGGTAATCCTGTCGCACAATATTTCTTGAACTACAGTTACACTGTTGCCGGTCCACATAATATTCCATGACTTCCATTTGTCCATATTATGTTCATATCCCATTATCACTAGTGTTTTTTTTAAATATCCATTTATTTCCCTTTCTCCATAAAATGCGTAAATCCTATATATGCTTAGTATTTATACTAGACTAGAGACTTGCATTAGTATTACACATTAATTTCTCCAGTCAATGAGTGTAAGAGTGTTTATCGGTAACCTGGTACCTTAAGCAGATTGTTGTTTTCGTTAAGGGTTTAAGATTAATGGAATCATTCCAGCTCTATAAGTATAAAGGAAGGATCCCGTTTAAGGTCATTGGGAAGAGCGAAGTTGCCGTGTTTTTAAAAGCTTATTGTTGTAAAGGAACATGTCAATATTGCTCTGCCTTTTTGTAACTTTATTATAACTGTCTACAGAATAAAACATTATTGATCTCGATGAAGAACTATAGGGTGCTTATTAGCAATCCCATTTATACATGTGCCATATAATGTATAACGAGTGCACATCGTTTTAGAATGTCTTTTAGAATCATGGCCATAGAAGCTATTGAGAAGCTAAGATATGGAGCGCTGCGCTTATTTACAAGCCCACTTAACAAAGTGCAATATTTTACAAGGACTTACGATTGTCGACAGCACAATTTGGTACTTGTCTTTCGAGGTTGATGATACTAGTAATCCTGGTAGAGGATCATTTTCTTTATACAAAGGTTATGAATGTTAATGTGAAACATTGGGGAATAAATGAGTTAAGAAACATATAATCCATTAGATATTGCTTGGAGAACTGTCTCGGTCTAGGTGTGGACGATTTATTTTGTCAAAATTGAAATCCTAGGTCTCGTCAAACATCTTGCTAATTGTCGATCCTAGTTCAAGTTGTAATTATATATTTTTAATTACAGCAGAAGAGAAATGGCGTTCTATTTTTGAAATTATTGTTTTGAAAGTAAAGCATAATATCTATTATCCCAATTCACACAAATCTTCAATAAGGGGTACACATTTCGAATCCATGATATAACAATGATTTTCATATACACTGTTGTTATTGATATACTCGGAAATTCAATAGCATCAGTGAATTTAACTGAAATCAGGAATTTAAGACAATTTGTCGTATAATGTAGCTAATCCGAGTGAGCAGACATGTCTAGGAATATGCCATTTCTGTTTTACAGAATAAAACATTGCTGTCCTCGATATAGAGATTTACAACCCCACTTAACACCAAATTAACCCTGTGACATATTCGATCCAAGGTAGAACACAGCGCTTGATAGGTTCTTGGCATGGCTTTTATTGCCTGATAAAATCCAGGATAAAATCCTTGATAGATTGTATGCAATTCTTAATTTGTGAAGGTGAAAGAAATATAAAAATATCGGACAAGGAAAGAAGCATTCAAGGAGGACAGTCAACCACAAAACGCAGAAACAAACACGCAAACAGACAAACAAGAAGGCAAAAGTAATTATAAATACAAACGACATTACAAACACAAAAGGAAAGTTGGAACAATAATATTTATTACTTACAAATTAGCTTTTACTGATATTGAGCGATTCTACACACCTTTTACAATGTGAAAAATATATATTAATAGAAAAACTGTATAATTAATACAGACATATACGTGCGAATGTTTGTGTAAAGATAATGACATACACTTATGGATTCTATGAAGACATTTTAAATTCTCAAGCAGGACGAAATGTAAAGTCTATTTATGCGAGCAAAACGTTACATGCCATTGTCAAGTGCAGGCAGTAATTTGACCTTTTGAATGAAGTACGAGGAATCAGGAAGCTGGTAAATAAATACATGGCGTTCGCAAAAACATGTAATACCATCAGCTCCAGTGTTCGGGAAAAAGAATCAAACGATAAACACCATCAGGCACACGTTATTATTTTCATCGTCTAGTTCAAGTTTTTCATCTATAGGAACCTGTATGTTGCCTATAGGATGTCATGCCTTTACCTGAATGTAGAGGAATTGTCAAAATAAGTGAAAAGCAAGTATTCAGCAGTAACTATTGCCTTACCATGATGAATATAGCATTTATGAATATAGTTGGTAAAACACAAACCACAACCAGTAGATAACAGAGACCGATTTAAATGACGAGAAAGATAATACAATAGAGAAGAAAACAAAATATAACACGAAAGTAAGAAAATGCAAAATAATACAAAGAGAAAGATAAAACAAATAGAACACAAATACGTCTAAGCTTGATCACCCAATCCCCAAACCCGTTTCTCATAACCCCTCTCCCCACCCAAACAAAAATGAAAACACCCCCCATAATTATTAGATCATTTGCCAGTTAATACAGGTTTCAAGTGTTTACATTTGCAACACTAGCTAAATTGCTTTGGTATTTAAATCATTTTCATCATCATAGCACTGTCCGAAGCTATCGTGTAAGTCTAAAATGCTTGATCTATTCGGTCTTCATATGACTTTAGGAAAGAACTACGAGCTGGAAGACTGAATTACAACGACAGTGCATTAATCAAGGCGTTGAAAAACGAACAACAATCGGTGATACAGTTTAACTAAAGAGTATAGACTACATGTTGATACACAGCAAAATCGAATGCTATGGTAATCTTATCTCAGAATAGTTCTTGAACTACTTTTAAACTGTTGCCGGTACACTTCAATACCCGATGGCTTCCCTTTGTTCAATATATGCTGATAGCCCATTTTGTTCAATATCTATTTACTGCCCTTTGTCCATTTAATGCATAAATCATATGCTTATAATATACTGAGTAAAATAAGTTTAGCAAAATGCATGTCATTTCCATAGACGAGATACAAAGCCTTGTATGTTCGGGGCCAATGATAACGTGACATAGATATGACCAGTAATAATGCAACAACGTCATTTGTAAACAAAGTCAGTGATAAAACCTAAAAAATATGATGGGAACATACTTGTATAGGTTATCGAATATCGTTCTCATTTCAATAAAAAGGGAGGTAATTTTAAAATTACGAAATTCAGAATGATTTTGTTTGAGAGTAACAACCGTTTGTTAACCTATTTCAGCGGATTTTAAACAATGACAGAATAGGCAATTCTTGTCAATGCCAAACATTACATTTGTTCAAAGCAATACGCTTGTATAATGAAAGAAATTATTTTTATATATTGGAGGTAATTTTGATACTTCGCTTAAAAAATAATAAAATAACACACTTTTTTGAAAATCACATCCTTACCTAAAATTTCTGATATTTTAAAATAATGATATCAATGTTCATATGCTAAATCTTATGTCCCTAACATGTCTTGCAAAACGTATTGTGTTCAGTATATGTACTAGAGGCATGTAGTTTGTATTACTATATTATTACACATTAATTTCTCCAGTGAGTGTGAGAGTTAACGTGTAAGCTGGTGCCTTAAGTAGATTTTTTTTTTGTAAAGGTTAACACAAAGATATTGTGTATGGCTCAATAAAGGAAACACGGAATGTCCTGTTTTAGGTCCCTTGGCCAAAAGGAAGAACTACTTCTATTTCCGTTCCTGATAAAATAGAACAAAACGTGTCAACTGAACGTTCCAAGTCGGTAACCCTGTCTTCACCACCCTTTCTGTTGGTTGTATTTTGTCATTTTAGTAGTACAGCGCGGACCTACAACGCCATTACGTTTGGACGCTGTGGTTTCCTATAGGATCCTATATCTCTTTTTTGCTCGTCTATTTCTTGTTTATCCCAGATAACTTGTACATACCCTCTGTTTCACAGAATAAAAAAACTGTTAACATCGATACAGAAGGACTCTCTGCCTCACTATAATCTAAACTAACACGAAATCGAGTTGATACAGATGCAAAGGACAGATATAAAACTGCATTTTCATAACAAAACGAACAAAAATGGCAATGGAGACGATACGCTGTATAATAGTTCTGCATTCTACGAGGTATATTCAAATGATATTATGAAATTCTCTTTAACCATTAGCATGACATAAATTTGAACACATTGGAATTGGAGATAGTGTTCAAACTTTGGAAAGCTGTGATTCTAAGACTCATAAATAGATAGGTATATACTGAACAAATCAAGTAAAGCAACGACTTTATGTATATATCCCCCACTGAACATATTATAGGCTATGTGTTCCAGCGGTCATGAACAATTTAGTTAAAATACTCAAACATATGTTGGACATTATTTTCAAATGATATTTAAAGGTAGAACACAGATTGACCACCCAATCCCCAACCCTTTTTCCTCAACCCCTCGTACCCCCGTCCTCACAAACGAAACAGAAAAACAATCACATAATTGTTAGTTAATTTGCCAGTTGCTACGGGTCGCATTAGTATAAATTGCTTCCCTTTGTTCATAATATACATATATCCCATTAGCATTAGGTATATTTTTTAATATCTATTAACTTACCTTCGTCCTTAAAATGCTTACATCCTATCTAAGCTTATTTTATGTTCTAGAAGTATATAGTTTGTAGTAGAAGGGAACACCGAAGGTCTTGTATAAGGTCACTGGGCCATGCAAATGAAGAACGTAGTTGCCATTTCCGTACATGATAAAAAAGAACAGAACATGTAAGTTTTGCTCTTCAATTATTTTCAATAACTTGAATATACCATTTCTGCTTCACGGAATAAAACACTATTGATACAGATTTTCAGGCGCTTATCCAGCATGTCCAGAAGCTCTCTCAGCTTTACTATAGTGTTCAATCGATGGAAAGCTGTAATTCTAAAACTCATAAACGATTTTTTATATACTGAATCCAATAAGTGAAGCAATACAATGACTGTTTATCCCATTGAACATATGATAGGCATATGCATCGCAGCGGTCACGAACGGTGTAGTTCAAATAATTTTCAAGTATATGTTGGACATTATTTTCAAATGCTCTTTAAAGGAAGAACACACAATGTCATGCCGATTTTTTCAAATGCTTTGTATTTTATAATAACATTCACTTTCCGTAAGCTAGATGTGCAAATCGTAGTGCTACAGTAATTGTTCAGTATATGTCAGAAAATAGTGCTGTTACTTCATCAAGAAAACAAAAAAGGCTAAGATTGACCAACCAATCCCCCACCCAGTTTCCCCAACACACAACCCCACAAAAAAAGAAATGCAAATATATATATATAGATATATATATAACAACACAGTCAAGTGTTAGTTAATTTGCCAGTAACTACAGGTCTCATGTGTATAAGTTTGTAACACTAGCAAAACTGCTATGCTATAAATCATTTTCATCGACAAATACGTTGTCTACTACATCACTGTTGTACATCGTCATCATGCATGAGTTTTCATGTTCGTCGTCTAGTTTAAGGTTTTCATCTTGAGAAACAGATGTATTGACTATAGAATGGCATGCTTTTGCACAAACCGAGGATAACTTGAACGTAAAAAGGAATTGCCAAGGTAAAATAAAGATATTGAGCAGTAACGTTGCCTTACCAGGAAGAATATAGCATTTATGAACATAGTTTGTAAAACACAAACGAAAACCAGTAGATAAAGAAGAACGGTATAAAATCACGAGAAAACGAATACAACAGCGAAGAAAACAGTATATAACGAGAAAGTAAGACAATTCAAAAGAATAGAAAGAGAAAGATAAGACAGATATAACACAAATCAGTCTATGCTTGTTCATCCAATCCCAACCCCACTTCTTCCAACCCTTCTACCCACCCACAAACAAAAGCAAAACACAACTACTAACCCATCTTTTTTAGTTAATTTGCCAGTTAATACATGCCTAATGTGTATAAGTTTGCTACACTAGCTAAACTGCTTTGTATTGTATGGAAGTACCAAAAGGTCAAAATTCTAAACCACATGTTCAAAAGTATACATATGTTATTGTACATATCGTTTTGCTAAAATGCATTTTCATATGACTAATTGCCAGACAAGTATTCCCTGTCATTAGATTGTTTATCTTGTTTCTATAGTCGTCTTGCAGCATTCAAGGACGACAGTTAACCACAAAACACAAAAACAAACACGCAAACAGACAAACGAAAAGGCAAAAGTTATGCATTTTGATGTGTGTAATTATCAGAAAATTATTTTATTCGTACTGTATCGTTTCTCTTTATACTATAAACCTTATACCGTTTGCCTGTATAAAGAAATTCAACTGTATTCTTGCAGCATTGTTCCATTAGAATAATGAGTTGGGTAACCTATGATACCGGAACTACATTTTGTATTCGTTTATTTTAAGCATAAGATTTGGTTTATTATAAATCGCGTTCCGCATTTGCCTTACGCTACGTGCCTTACGCTATACGGTAGGTGCTCAACAACATTCGTTTACGAAACTAAAGGCTAACTGTAAGTGATGTCACAGATACATTGTTACAAATAACGATTTCGCTGTTGTTTTACAGAATATAGCGTCGTTTTGGCAAAAGACTTTTGTTCAAATAAGTATCGTTAAAATTGGGGGATTTTGTGATTTTGCACAGGGAGTAACAAACGTAAACTGCTTCACTAAGCATGTCCCGTTTACAATCTCAGACAAGCGACAGTCACAGACCGATTTTTGAAACGGTTACTTTTATAACACGTAAAGCGCATTGCAACCTCGTTAATACCCAAGCGTCTGATCTACGTTCTATAGAAAGATCTAGAATGTTGGGCTTTCACTAGACTGTTTCACTGCGAATGTCTTGTATATCAAACGCAAACAAAATGCAGGTGTTTTTTATGTGTTTTTTTCAAGTGGGTTGTGGGGTGGTATTTTCGAAAATGTCCAGGGTGATTAGTGTGTTTTCCAGTTGTTGTTGTTTTTGTTTTTTCATGGGAGGTGGTTTAAAGAGAATGGGGATAAAGAAGATTTTATTAAGAGGGGGTCAAGCCCGGATTTCGGGGGAATATTAAAAACAAATCTACCTAGGCGTTACTATGTAGATTTTCTGGAGGTCAATGCTTTTAAAATGCATGGTGGTGCTTTTTGTTGGGGGTGATTTTGTTTTTTAATCCGATGAGGCTGGGGTCGGAGAGGGGCAGGTCTGAGTAGTGGTGGGATGTGGATGTATTTATCAGGCTAATTCATCAACATTTCAGAGGCAGAACAGACCTATAATGTCTAGAGGGAATTGGGGCAATGGTCTCTAAGTTTAACAAAAAAAACATTTTAAATGGCGGAGTCTATCGTGTTTGGGGATACTTTTTTTAGGACTAAACCTTTAGGCGAAACGTTATTCTGAGTGTTTTTACACAAAGTCTAGTTTGGGAATATTTAATATCAAAACCGACCCCTTCCACCCTCCTTCCCCACCCTTTTCATTTTTGAGCTTTTTAAGATATTTCTCTTGAATTTTCGTATAGGTGTAAAAGTTGCAGGATACAAGTAATAACTGGGTGGATACACGCAAAAGCAAGTATGCACTTATAAATTATTTCACCCACCTGAGTGGAGGTGGGATGTGGTAGAAACGGCAGTACACAGGTAAATATAAAAATGTGTAATTGCTTTCCTAGGAGCATTTTCCAGGATAGTCCCCTAAGTTGGCACTATGTCGGGTTGAGTCTTAAAAGTCAGTACCCCGATGTCTACATTGTTGGTCTAATAGGGTTCACGCAATATCTGTTACGGGTAAAAAGTAACAAGAAAGGAAGCCGAATGCAAATCCTGCAACAACAATGATGAAGTATTTCTTTAAAAGCCGCTTTTAGAATAAAGACCAAACATATTGGCAAATGTCCCTTTAATCTACATTGTACTGTGTCCCTTTAATCCAGTTTTATTTGAAATCATGACAACATCATCATTATAAACACTCAAAGGTAACAACACCTATTAAATAATAGAAATATTTCAAAGCGTGATGTTTGGGGAGTGGAATGGTGGCTGGTGTAGTCGGGTAGTTGGGTGTGGGGTTGGGGGGAGGGAGGGGGGATGAGATCATGGGTGTGCACGGTTTTCGAGTGTTTTTTGCCAGAAAGAATGGGGTATTTTCGAAATGGGGACTAGGTATTGTCAAGAAGATGTTTAGGTAAACAAATGAGGTAATGTGGTTGGCTGGAAGGGATTTTCGAGGCGTGTTTGGTAGCGGCTAAGGAAAAAGGTCCAGGGAGGTATTTTCGAGATATGTTTAATTCAAAAATCTCCATGGGGTATTTTGTAGATTTTCTAGGGGTTCCTGGTTGAAGAAACGCTTTCCAGGGTAGCGTTTGTTTGTTTCTGTAAGGGCCAACCGGTATTTTAAAGAAAACAATTGTAGGGGATATTTTTTTAAGATTATATGTGCGAGGTCTAAATCCAGAGAATGGGGGTGGGGGCGGTGTTGGTGCGGATACTTTGGCTGAAACAGCTCATTCTTTCAAACAGGAGTTTTCTGTCAAATCCGCGGTGTGTTATTCCAGCTGATTCCGCCACACCCCACCTCGCAATCCCTCATTTTAAAAGTAAAAATCCTTGTATCCATTATGCCATTCAAATAGGTTAATACAGTTACATTCTATTGTTTTATATAATCAATTAAAATGAATCAAACTTTGTATTTGCTATGTAAAGCTTCAATCTCAAATAAATACGCATACACAATCTCAATATACATTATATTAATATTCGCAAACAAATTGTATGACGTTAGAAAAACGAAATAGTGAAAAGTGTTAGAAATGCCTTTCAGAAAATTAAATAAATGAAAGTGCATTTTAGTAAAACAGATATAGCTGAAACAGAAATAATATAATAAAAAGGTAATACAAGTCTGACAATTGGACAAATGGAAATGCATTTTAGCAAAACGAAATATCCAACAACAGATGTAAAAGTGTGAACATGTGATTTAGAATTTTTAACCTTTTGCCCTTTCATAAATTTGCTATAAATCATTTTCATCATCATACATGTTCTCTACATGACACTGTCCGAAGGTATCTTATAAGTCTGAAATAGTTAAAGCGTTCGGTCTCCATATGACTTGAGTAAAGAAGAACGAGATGGATGACAACATTACAACGACGATGCTTTATCAAGGCGTCAACATAAGAACAGTGATATAATTTAACTGAAGAGTCGAATGCTATGCTAATCGTATCGCAGAATAGTTCTTGAACTACTATTAAACTGTTGCCGGTACCCTTTTATATCCGATGCCTTCTCTTCTCATTAGGTAATTTTTTAAATATCAAGTTACCTCCCTTTGACCATAAAATTCATAACTCCTATATATGCTTATTATATATACTAGCGGTATGTATTGGTATGTATCACTAAATTGTTATACATTACATCCACCAGTGAGTTGGTGCTAGTTTATATGTAAGCTGGTACCTTAAGTAGATTGTTGTTTTCTTTAAGGGTTTAAGCTTAATGATATTATTTCAGCTTAATAATGGAAATCAAGGTTATGTTTAAAGACATCACACCAGCCTAATCCATCCTATAGAAATAGTGGGGGCATAATTATGATTGTTTTCTTCATGCATTGTCACAAGTACGAGAATTTCATGCAAAATTGGAGATTAGTATCTACTGGTATATTATGAGGCCCCGACAAACAATTTTAAATCCGATTTAATTGTTTCTAAATGATATGTGTAACAGTACAAGGATGATTTAATTTCAATATTTTTAGTATTGAATTTGCAGATTTTACCTTTTTAATCTGCCATATTTTAATGTTTCTACTCCAAACAGTAAAATGAACATTTAGCAATTGTAAGAAACATTGCACATTGTAGTCTCATATAAAATTATGTCAGTGCCTCAATAAATATTTCCACAGTAGAGGATTAACAAATTTGTGATCGTCTCTAGCTGTAAAATGTCCGTGATCTTTCGATTCTGGTGTGAGTCTTTAAGGTCATTGGGAAGAGCGTATTTGCTATTTCCGTTACTGATACAACAGAACGTCCTTATTTTGTATTCAGTAACTTGAAGATACCTCTTCTGTTTTACAGCATAAAACACTATTGACTTCGCTATAGAGCTTCACGCATTTATAAACAACCCCACATAACCCTGTTCGTTTGAGAGGGTCTTGTGATGCCATAGCAGTTATTGAGAAGCTTAGATATGGAGCGCTGCGCTTACTTACAAGCCCACTGAACTATGTGACAATACTTTAAAGTAGTTTCCGATTGTCGACAGTACAATTTGATAATTTCCTTTAGAGGTTTAAGATAATAGCAACCCTTGTGGAGGATCAGTTTATTTATACAAAGTCTAGGAACGTTAAAGTGAAGAACAGAGGTATGAATTAGCTTAGAAACATCTACTCCATTATGTTTTGCTTGGGGAAAATCCAAGTTCTAGGTGGGGATGATTAACGTTGTCGACATTGAAATTATAGGTCTTATCAAATATCTTGTTAATATATGTTTTTTATCTTCTGTTAAACATACATGTTTGGCAAGTGTAGACAGCAAAATAAACAAAACAGCGACTGTTTAATGATGTTAGTTTAATTAAGAAATATAGTAATTACGTGGGATTTTAGTTTGCTTTTCGTCCGTTCCAGCCTTGAAAATGAATTATAGACTCGGAAATAACACTAGTATTAGTTGATTTAACTGCTATCAGCGATTTGAAAATAATGAAACATTAAAAACATAAAATGGTGGGTACTAGGTGCATCGCATTTGCATCGCATTTGAACCGTCACTGGCAACGAGCACTTGAGTTTTAAACATGGTTCGAAATAAGATGCAAATAATTCAAACAACTGTGGTCAAGGTATGGTGTTAATAAAATATAACAGTGGTAGTGCAGTCAGTTTACCTAAGCCTTTGATATTTGCATACATTACACGTTGGCAGACATATTTAGATGCGTATGTAGTAATCAAGTATTACTTACTGGTCCTTTGGTATTATAGAGCCCAAACTGTATGGCGTTAAAGTAGAATACCGCTTAAACGGGTGCTAGAGTGAATGATGGGGGATGCTGCACCTATATTACATCTCATAAACAGACTCAATAAAACCCAGTCTTTTTCTCTTTTTTGTGGTTGTTCCTGCAGTATTTATTAAAAGGAATTATTGGGCAAGATTGGTCTGTTTGTTATTAAAGTATAATGTGTTATTGTAGCAAATGGGAAAAGGATGACAAAAACTCTTGCAATTGTATGTCAAGTATCCTATAATCACGTACTAGGAAAGTGGTCCTTGAACAGTAACATAACAGTGCATTACTAAAAAATGTACGAGAAATAGGCGATTTTTATTATGGATGCTTTGCGAAAAGATGCAGATTATCAGTTAAAAGATGTAGTTTGTGTAATAATATCTATATCTAATATCTATCTATGCAAAAGTCTAAGCTCCATTACACACATACAATTGTGATGTTCTTGTGGAAAATACCGAAACATAGTGTTTGGTTATTTTACACAGACAAATAGTGCTTGGACTTCTTGGACCGAGGCATTTCTTGTACCCAATAGGAATGCCACAGCTGCTGCGCAAATATTAATACAATTGCTTGGTTCATTTATGGTACCACGTATTTGCCATATTGACCAAAACACGTATGAATCATTTTTTTCTAATAATTGTTCAGCGTATTAGGTATTACGAATGCAAGACATTCAGATTATCTATATATGTATGACGGTGATGTTATGATTGAAAAAGCTAACAGAATAGGCATTAGTATATTGTCACACGTTGGTGGCTGCAAATCAGAAAGCGTGTGTTGAATATGTACCGTTACTAAAGCTTGAATATAGACCATCAGTCCACCAGTCTACAGCAGTGTTTTGTACTTGGAAAATAAAATTGCCGGTTTGACTTGGCTTTTGGTCCTCCTTAAAGGAAAGATATGAAGCTGAAACATATATCAGCAGTGATAATATTATGTAAAATCAATTGGAACTTGTCATGATTTTGATAAGACAAGCGTTGAGATAAATATAATTAATGTATGTACACAAAAGAAAATGTCATAATTAAAACTAAAATTGAACATATCAAGATATGCCGTTTTGTAAATCAGTCAAGACAAATGGGTTGAGTCACAAATTACAGCGGCCCTAACTGGGTCCTCTCCAACTCCTAAGGGGACTAACTGATGAACTGAATATAATCGCAGTCGGTCCAAAAGCAAAAGTAGATATAAACATTGAACAGGAAAAGTAGCATTCAAGGACGACAGTCAACCACAAACATCGACAGAAATTGGTTAACTTGACAGGTTATAATCATGAACAGGTAATTATGTTACTGCTTGGTATAATCCTGGTTCGATTGTATGCAATTCTAAATGTTTAAAGGTGAAAAGGCAAACACTATTACTTACAAATTAACCATTGCTGGTAGATCTGATATTGAGCATTTCTACACACATCTGAAAATATAATTAACTAATATTAACGTATACATGCATATATTTATCACAGTTTATGTACATATAATGACATACAGTTATGGATTCTATAAAGACAGATTATCAAGCAGGACGAAATGCAGAAATTATTTAGGCGAGCAAAACGTTAAAATCCATAGTCAAGTACAGTCAGTGCCACAGAATAGTTTGACGAAATGACAATACACACTCGGGTATGCTCGAGTTCAAGTTTTTCAATTTCCGCAGCAGGTATGTTAACTATAGAATGTCATGCATTTGCAATGACAGAGGATAACTGAAAATGAAAGACATTTTCAAAATAAGTGATAAGAAAAGATTTAGCGGTAACGTCTGTCTTTACCAGGATGAATATTTAGCATCTATGAAAATAGTTTATAAAGCACAAACGAAAGCCGGTGGATAACAGAGATGAAATGAAAGAACGAGAAAATTATACAACAGAGAAGAAAACAAAATATAACAAGACAATAAGACAATTTAAAATTAAAGAAGAGAAAGCAAAGACAGATAGAAAACAATCAGTCTAATATTGACCACACAATCCCTAACCCCGTTTCCTCGACCACCATCCCGCCCTACCTCCACCCCGACCCAAACAAAACAATAACAACCCATAATTGTTAGTTAGTACATTTCTCATGTGTATAATCGTGTATGCTGAAAGTCATTTTCATCATCATACATGTTGTCTACATAGCACTGAATGCGGTGGTATTCCTGTTGCACAATATTTCTTGAACTACAGTTAAACTGTTGCCGATCCACATAATATCCGATGACTTCCCTTTGTCCATATTATGTTTATAGACCATCATCACTAGGTATTTTTTTAAATATCCATTTACTTCCCTTTGTCCATAAAATGCATAAATATTATATATATACTAGACTAGAGACTGGCAGTAGTATATAAGACTAAGTTATTACACATTAATTTCTCCAGTCAGTAAGTGTAAGAGTGTCTATCGGTAACCTGGTACCTTAAGTAGATTGTTGTTTTCTTTAAAGGTATAAGCTTAATGGTATCATTCCAGCTCAATAAGTATAAAGGAAGGATCCCGTTTAAAATCATTGCGAAGAGCGAAGTTGCCATTTTTTAAAACGCTTACTGTTGTAAAAGAACATGTCAATATTGCTCTTCCTTTTTGTAACTTGTATATACCTGTCTACAGAATAAAACACTATTGACCTCAGTGAAGAGTTCCAGTTGCATATTAGCAACCCCATTTATTCCTGTGACATATTATGTACGTGTGCACATCCCCCCACCCCATAGGGAATGAATGAGTTAAGAAATATATAATCCATTAGACACTGCTTGGAGAACGGTCCCGTTCTAGGTGTGGATGATTTTCTTTGTCAAAATTGAAATCATAGCTCTCGTCAAACATCTTTCTAATTGTCGATCCTAGTTCATGTTGTAAGTATATATATTTAATCACAGCAGAAGAGAAATGGCATTCTGTTTTTGAAATTACTGTGTTGAAAGTATAGCATGATATCTGTTATTCCAATTCACACACAATCTTCAATAAGGGGTACACACCTCAAATCCATGATATAACAATAATTTTCCAATAAACTGTTGTTAATGATATAGTCGGAAAAACAATATCATCAGTGAATTGAACTGAGATCAGCAATTTAAGGCAATTTTTCATCTAATGTAGCAAATCCGTGTGAGCAGACATGTCTAGGTGTGCTTGTAGTACTAAAGTTAGTAAAAATTACTTGATCAGGTTGGACTAATAATGTGTTATCGTAGTGAATGGGAAAAGGATGACGGTAGCTCTTACAAACGTTTGTCAAATATTCTAAAAGCAGGTAGGAAAGTGGTCTATGAACAGGGATATTAAAACTTGTACGAAAAGTAGGGGTGGATATTCTGGTATGTGTTTCGAAAGATGTAAACTCAATACATCTCTGTAAAAGACTAAGGCTCCTTTATACATATACAATCGTGGTTCTCCTATGAACAATACTGAAAGATATTGTATTTTTATTTTATACAGAGTGCATGGTTCAAAGTCGTGACAAAACAAAAACAAATGTGATGGGAACATACCTGTATAGGTTATCGAATATCGTTCTCATTTCAATGAAAAGGGAGGTAATTTTAAAATTACGAAATTCAGAATGTTTTTGTGAAAAATAAGTGAAGAATACAATGCCTTTGTTTATCCCATTGAACATATGATAGGCTATGCGCCGCAGCGGTCACGAACGGTGTAGTTCAAATAATTATCAAGTATATGTTGGACATTATTTTCAAATGTTATTAAAAGGAAGAACACACAATTCCATGCCGATGTTTTTAAATGCTTTATATTTTAAGATAACATTCACTTTCCGTAAGCTAGATGTGCAAATCGTAGTGCTAAAGTTATTGTTCAGTATATGTCAGAAAATGGTGCTGTTATTTCATCAAGAAAACAAAAAAGGCTAAGATTGACCACACAATCCCCCACCCAGTTTCCCCAACACATAACCCCACAAAAAAAGAAATGCAAAACAAATATATATATATATATATATATATATATAACAACAACACAGTCAAATGTTAGTTGATTTGCCAGTAACTACAGGTCTCATGTGTATAAGTTTGTAACACTAGCAAAACTGCCATGTTATAAATCATTTTCATCAACAAATATGCTGTCTTCTACAAATCATCGTTCGCAGCTATCATCCAAGTCTGAAATGATTAACATGTTCGGTCTCCATATGACTTTAGTAAAGAGTAAAGGACAACGCGCTGAATGACTACATTACAACGAATATTATCAATGCGTCAAATTTAAGTACAAGCAGTGATAAAATTGAACTAAAGAGTGACGACGAAATGTTAAGATATTGCAAAAGCGAAGGCGACGGTAACTATGTCGTTAAATAGTTCTTGAACTACTATTAAACTGTTGTCGCATACTTTAATATCCGATGCATTCCCTTTGTACAGAATATACCTATAGCCCATTACCATTAGGTGTTTTTTTAATATCCAGTTACATCCCTTTGTCCATAAAATTCGAAAATCCTGTATGTGCTTAATATATATGCTAGATTTATGTACTAATATGTATCACTATTGTATTGCACGTAAGCTGGCACTTTAAGTAGATGTTTGTTTTATTTAGGGGTTTAAGCTTAATGGTATTATTACAAACTCAACAAGGTAGTAGGAATGTCCTGTTTCAGTTCATTGGTAGGAGCGTAGTTGCCATACCGTTACTGATAGAACAGAACGTGTCATCATTTTGTTTTCAATAACTTGAATTTAACGCTTTTGCTTTACAGAATAAAATAGTATTGTCCACGATATGGAGATTTACAACCCCGATTAACCCTGTGACATATTTGGTGCAACATAGAACACAACGTTTGATAGGTTCGTGGGATGATTTGTATTACTTGATATAATCCTGGATAGATTGTTTGCAATATTGTTAATTTGCGAAGGTGAAAGGTGAACAAATAGTGTCGCTAAAACAGTTATTACTTACAAATTCACTTTTACTGGTAGATCTGATATTGAACGATTCTACACACCTCTGAAAATGTGAAAAAATATACATTAATAGAAAAAGTGTATAAGTGATATACCTACATGCGTATGTTTATGTACAGATAATGACGTACACGTAGGGATTCTATGAAGACATTTTACAATATCAAGCAAGGCGAAACGCAAAGAGTGTTTAGGCGAGCACAACGTTAAATGTCATTATCAAGTACAGGCAGTGTCACGGCATAGTTTGACGAAACGGCAATACACACTCGGTATGCAATCTCTGGTGAATAGTACGACTCGTTTTGTATGAAGTACGAGGCATCGGGAAGCTTGTGAATGGTTAAATCAATAAATGTGCTATGTGAATGTATTACAAGAAGATATACGGATGAAAGAATAAAATGATAAAAACCTGTACATCGTCATCATGCATGAGTTTTCATGTTCGTCGTCTAGTTTAAGGTTTTCATCTTGAGGAACAGGTGTGTTGACTATAGGATGGCATGCTTTTGCACTGACCGAGGATTACTTGAACGTAAAAAGGAATTGCCAAAGTAAAATAAAGATACTGAGCAGTAACGTTGCCTTACCAGGATGAATATAGACTTTATGAACATAGTTTGTAAAACACAAACGAAAACCAGTAGATAAAGAAGACGGAATAAAATCACGAGAAAACGAATACAACAGCGAAGAAAACAGTATATAACGAGAAAGTAAGAAAATTCAAAAGAATAGAAAGAGAAAGATAAGACAGATATAACACAAATCAGTCTACGCTAGATCATCCAATCCCAACCCCACTTCTTCCAACCCTTCTACCCACTACAAACAAAAAGCAAAACAACAACAACTACCCCATCTTTTGTAGTTAATTTGCCAGTTAATACATGCCTCAAGTGTATAAGTTTCTTACACTAGCTAAACTGCTTTGTATGGAAGGGCCAAAGGGTCAAAATTCTAAACCACATGTTCAAAAGTATACATATGATATTGTACATATCGTTTTGCTAAAATGCATTTTCATATGACTAATGGCCAGACACGTATTCCCTTTCATTAGATTATTTATCTTGTTTCTATAGTCGTCTTGCTAAATGCATTTTGATTTGTGTAATTATCAGAAAATTATTTTATTCGTACTGTATCGTTTCTCTTTATACTATAAACCTTATACCGTTTGCCTGTATAAAGAAAATTCAACTGTATTCTTGCAGTATTGTTCCATTAGAATAATGAATTGGGTAACCTATGATACCGTCTCTACATTTTGTATTCGTATATTTTAAGCATAATATTTGGTTTATTATAAATCGCGTACCGCATTTGCGTTACGCTACGTGCCTTACGCTATACGGTAGTTGCTCAACAACATTCGTTTACGAAACTAAAGGCTAACTGTAAGTGATGTCACAGATAAATTGTTTACAAATAACGATTTCGCTGTTGTTTTACAGAATATAGCGTCGTTTTGGCAAAAGGCTTTTGTTCAAATAAGTATCGTTAAAATTGGGGGATTTTGTGATTTTGTACAGGGAGTAACAAACGTAAACTGCTTCACTAAGCATGTCCCGTTTACAATCTCAGACAAGCGACGGTCACAGGCCGATTTTTGAAACGGTTACTTTTATAACACGTAAAGCGCATTGCAACCTCGTTAATACCCAAGCGTCTGATCTACGTTCTATAGAAAGATCTAGAATGTTGGGCTTTCACTAGACTGTTTCACTGCGAATGTCTCGTATATCAAACGCAAACAAAATGCAGGTGTTTTTTATGTGTTTTTTTCAAGTGGGTTGTGGGGTGGTATTTTCGAAAATGTCCAGGGTGATTAGTGTGTTTTCCAGTTGTTGTTGTTTTTGTTTTTTCATGGGAGGTGGTTTAAAGAGAATGGGGATAAAGAAGATTTTATTAAGAGGGGGTCAAGCCCGGATTTCGGGGGAATATTAAAAACAAATCTACCTAGGCGCTACTATGTAGATTTTCTGGAGGTCAATGCTTTTAAAATGCATGGTGGTGCTTTTTGTTGGGGGTGATTTTGTTTTTTTAATCCGATGAGGCTGGGGTCGGAGAGGGGCTGGTCTGAGTAGTGGTGGGATGTGGATGTATTTATCAGGCTAATTCATCAACATTTCAGAGGCAGAACAGACCTATAATGTCTTGAGGGAATTGGGGCAATGGTCTCTAAGTTTAACAAAAAAAACATTTTAAATGGCGGAGTCTATCGTGTTTGGGGATACTTTTTTTAGGACTAAACCTTTAGGCGAAACGTTATTCTGAGTGTTATTACACAAAGTCTAGTTTGGGAATATTTAATATCAAAACCGACCCCTTCCACCCTCCTTCCCCACCCTTTTCATTTTTGAGCTTTTTAAGATATTTCTCTTGAATTTTCGAATAGGTGTAAAAGTTGCAGGATACAAGTAATAACTGGGTGGATACACGCAAAAGCAAGTATGCACTTATAAATTATTTCACCCACCTGAGTGGAGGTGGGATGTGGTAGAAACGGCAGTACACAGGTAAATATAAAAATGTGTAATTGCTTTCCTAGGAGCATTTTCCAGGATAGTCCCCTAAGTTGGCACTATGTCGGGTTGAGTCTTAAAAGTCAGTACCCCGATGTCTACATTGTTGGTCTAATAGGGTTCACGCAATATCTGTTACGGGTAAAAAGTAACAAGAAAGTAAGCCGAATGCAAATCCTGCAACAACAATGATGAAGTATTTCTTTAAAATCCGCTTTTAGAATAAAGACCAAACATATTGGCAAATGTCCCTTTAATCTACAATGTACTGTGTCCCTTTAATCCAGTTTTATTTGAAATCATGACAACATCATCATTATAAACACTCAAAGGTAACAACACCTATTAAATAATAGAAATATTTTAAAGCGTGATGTTTGGGGAGTGGAGGGGTGGCTGGTGTAGTCGGGTAGTTGGGTGTGGGGTTGGGGGGGGGGGGATGAGATCATGGGTGTGCACGGTTTTCGAGTGTTTTTTGCCAGAAAAAATGGGGTATTTTCGAAATGGGACTAGGTATTGTCAAGAAGATGTTTAGGTAAACAAATGAGGTAATGTGGTTGGCTCGAAGGGATTTTCGAGGCGTGTTTGGTAGCGGCTAAGGAAAAAGGTCCAGGGAGGTATTTTCGAGATATGTTTAATTCAAAAATCTCCATGGGGTATTTTGTAGATTTTCTAGGGGTTCCTGGTTGAAGAAACGCTTTCCAGGGTAGCGTTTGTTTGTTTCTGTAAGGGCCAACCGGTATTTTAAAGAAAACAATTGTAGGGGATATTTTTTTAAGATTATATGTGCGAGGTCTAAATCCAGAGAATGGGGGTGGGGGCGGTGTTGGTGCGGATACTTTGGCTGAAACAGCTCATTCTTTCAAACAGGAGTTTTCTGTCAAATCCGCGGTGTGTTATTCCAGCTGATTCCGCCACACCCCACCTCGCAATCCCTCATTTTAAAAGTAAAAATCCTTGTATCCATTATGCCATTCAAATAGGTTAATACAGTTACATTCTATTGTTTTATATAATCAATTAAAATGAATCAAACTTTGTATTTGCTATGTAAAGCTTCAATCTCAAATAAATACGCATACACAATCTCAATATACATTATATTAATATTCGCAAACAAATTGTATGACGTGTCTCAGCCGATAATGTTTGACCAAAGAATGCCTTCTAGTTCGATCACTTGATATTGACGGCTGTGTCACGTCTTCATGTCATGCTAAGTAAAATGAACGAGGCAATTTTACACTCCACGCCGGTACAAAGCAACATGTAAAGCTAGAAACAATCTTTAATCCGGCAGTTTCGTAAGCAAATTCAGTCAAACGGAATGCGAAATGAGGTTAGCACGAAGCATGTAGCACAAACCAACAAGGGGAATTGAAGTTTGAAAAGTTTGTTAGAAAAACGAAATAGTGAAAAGTGTTAGAAATGCCTTTCAGAAAATTAAATAAATGAAGGTGCACTTTAGTAAAACAGATATAGCTGAAACAGAAATAATATAATAAAAAGGTAATACAAGTCTGACAATTGGACAAATGGAAATGCATTTTAGCAAAACGAAATATCCAACAACAAATCATTTTCATCATCATACATGTTCTCTACATGACACTGTCCGAAGGTATCTTATAAGTCTGAAATAGTTAAAGCGTTCGGTCTCCATATGACTTGAGTAAAGAAGAACGAGATGGATGACAACATTACAACGACGATGCTTTATCAAGGCGTCAACATAAGAACAGTGATATATTTTAACTGAAGAGTCGAATGCTATGCTAATCGTATCGCAGAATAGTTCTTGAACTACTATTAAACTGTTGCCGGTACCCTTTTATATCCGATGCCTTCTCTTCTCATTAGGTAATTTTTTAAATATCAAGTTACCTCCCTTTGACCATAAAATTCATAACTCCTATATATGCTTATTATATATACTAGCGGTATGTATTGGTATGTATCACTAAATTGTTATACATTACATCCACCAGTGAGTTGGTGCTAGTTTATATGTAAGCTGGTACCTTAAGTAGATTGTTGTTTTCTTTAAGGGTTTAAGCTTAATGATATTATTTCAGCTTAATAATGGAAATGAAGGTTATGTTTAAAGACATCACACCAGCCTAATCCATCCTATAGAAATAGTGGGGGCATAATTATGATTGTTTTCTTCATGCATTGTCACACGTACGAGAATTTCATGCAAAATTGGAGATTAGTATCTACTGTTATATTATGAGGCCCCGACAAACAATTTTAAATCTGATTTAATTGTTTCTAAATGATATGTGTAACAGTACAAGGATGATTTAATTTCAATATTTTTAGTATTGAATTTGCAGATTTTACCTTTTTAATCTGCCATATTTTAATGTTTCTATTCCAAACAGTAAAATGAACATTTAGCAATTGTAAGAAACATTGCACATTGTAGTCTTATATAAAATTATGTCAGTGCCTCAATAAATATTTCCACAGTAGAGGATTAACAAATTTGTGATCGTCTCTAGCTGTAAAATGTCCGTGATCTTTCGATTCTGGTGTGAGTCTTTAAGGTCATTGGGAAGAGCGTATTTGCTATTTCCGTTACTGATACAACAGAACGTCCTTATTTTGTATTCAGTAACTTGAAGATACCTCTTCTGTTTTACAGCATAAAACACTATTGACTTCGCTATAGAGCTTCACGCATTTATAAACAACCCCACATAACCCTGTTCGTTTGAGAGGGTCTTGTGATGCCATAGCAGTTATTGAGAAGCTTAGATATGGAGCGCTGCGCTTACTTACAAGCCCACTGAACTATGTGACAATACTTTAAAGTAGTTTCAGATTGTCGACAGTACAATTTGATAATTGCCTTTAGAGGTTTAAGATAATAGCAACCCTTGTGGAGGATCAGTTTATTTATACAAAGTCTAGGAACGTTAAAGTGAAGAACAGAGGTATGAATTAGCTTAGAAACATATACTCCATTATGTTTTGCTTGGGGAAAATCCAAGTTCTAGGTGGGATGATTAACGTTGTCGACATTGAAATTATAGGTCTTATCAAATATCTTGTTAATATATGTTTTTTATCTTCTGTTAAACATACATGTTTGGCAAGTGTAGACAGCAAAATAAACAAAACAGCGACTGTTTAATGATGTTAGTTTAATTAAGAAATATAGTAATTACGTGGGATTTTAGTTTGCTTTTCGTCCGTTCCAGCCTTGAAAATGAATTATATACTCGGAAATAACACTAGTATTAGTTGATTTAACTGCTATCAGCGATTTGAAAATAATGAAACATTAAAAACATAAAATGGTGGGTACTAGGTGCATCGCATTTGCATCGCATTTGAACCGTCACTGGCAACGAGCACTGGAGTTTTAAACATGGTTCGAAATAAGATGCAAATAATTCAAACAACTGTGGTCAAGGTATGGTGTTAATAAAATATAACAGTGGTAGTGCAGTCAGTTTACCTAAGCCTTTGATATTTGCATACATTACACGTTGGCAGACATATCTAGATGCGTATGTAGTACTCAAGTATTACTTACTGGTCCTTTGGTATTATAGAGCCCAAACTGTATGGCGTTAAAGTAGAATACCGCTTAAACGGGTGCTAGAGTGAATGATGGGGGATGCTGCACCTATATTACATCTCATAAACAGACTCAATAAAACCCAGTCTTTTTCTCTTTTTTGTTGTTGTTCCTGCAGTATTTATTAATAGGAATTATTGGGCAAGATTGGTCTGTTTGTTATTAAAGTATAATGTGTTATTGTAGCAAATGGGAAAAGGATGACAAAAACTCTTGCAATTGTATGTCAAATATCCTATAATCACGTACTAGGAAAGTGGTCCTTGAACAGTAACATAACAGTGCATTACTAAAAAATGTACGAGAAATAGGCGATGTATATTATGGATGCTTTGCGAAAAGATGCAGATTATCAGTTAAAAGATGTAGTTTGTGTAATAATATCTATATCTAATATCTATCTATGCAAAAGTCTAAGCTCCATTACACACATACAATTGTGATGTTCTTGTGGAAAATACCGAAACATAGTGTTTGGCTATTTTACACAGACAAATAGTGCTTGGACTTCTTGGACCGAGGCATTTCTTGTACCCAATAGGAATGCCACAGCTGCTGCGCAAATATTAATACAATTGCTTGGTTCATTAATGGGTACCATGTATTTGCCATATTGACCAAAACACGTATGAATCATTTTTTTCTAATAATTGTTCAGCGTATTAGGTATTACGAATGCAAGTTATTCAGATTATCTATATATGTATGGCGGTGATGCTATGATTGAAAAAGCTAACAGAATAGGCATTAGTATATTGTCACACTTTGGTGGCTGCAAATCAGAAAGCGTGTGTTGAATATGTACCGTTACTAAAGCTTGAATATAGACCATCAGTCCACCAGTCTACAGCAGTGTTTTGTACTTGGAAAATAAAGTTGCCGGTTTGACTTGGCTTTTGGTCCTCCTCAAAGGAAAGATATGAAGCTGAAACATATATCAGCAGTGAAAATATTATGTAAAAATAATTGGAACTTGTCATGATTTTGATAAGACAAGCGTTGAGATAAATATAATTAATGTATGTACACAAAAGAAAATGTCATAATTAAAACTTAAATTGAACATATCAAGATATGCTGTTTTGTAAATCAGTCAAGACAAATGGGTTGAGTCACAAATTACAGCGGCCCTAACTGGGTCCTCTCCAACTCCTAAGGGGACTAACTGATGTACTGAATATAATCGCAGTCGGTCCAAAAGCAAAAGTAGATATAAACATTGAACAGGAAAAGTAGCATTCAAGGACGACAGTCAACCACAAACATCGACAGAAATTGGTTAACTTGACAGGTTACAATCATGAACAGGTAATTATGTTACTGCTTGGTATAATCCTGGTTCGATTGTATGCAATTCTAATTGTTTAAAGGTGAAAAGGCAAACACTATTACTTACAAATTAACCATTGCTGGTAGATCTGATATTGAGCATTTCTACACACATCTGAAAATATAATTAACTAATATTAACGTATACATGCATATATTTATCACAGTTTATGTACATATAATGACATATAGTTATGGATTCTATGAAGATAGATTATCAAGCAGGACGAAATGCAGAAAGTATTTAGGCGAGCAAAACGTTAAAATCCATAGTCAAGTACAGTCAGTGCCACAGAATAGTTTGACGAAATGACAATACACACTCGGGTATGCTCGGGTTCAAGTTTTTCAATTTCCGCAGCAGGTATGTTAACTATAGAATGTCATGCATTTGCATTGACAGAGGATAACTGAAAATGAAAGACATTTTCAAAATAAGTGATAAGAAAAGATTTAGCGGTAACGTCTGTCTTTACCAGGATGCATATTTAGCATCTATGAAAATAGTTTATAAAGCACAAACGAAAGCCGGTGGATAACAGAGATGAAATGAAAGAACGAGAAAATAATACAACAGAGAAGAAAACAAAATATAACAAGACAATAAGACAATTTGAATTAAAGAAGAGAATGCAAAGACAGATAGAAAACAATCAGTCTAAGATTGACCACACAATCCCTAACCCCGTTTCCTCGACCACCACCCCGCCCTACCTCCACCCCGACCCAAACAAAACAATAATAACCCATAATTGTTAGTTAGTACAGGTCTCATGTGTATAATCGTGTATGCTGAAAGTCATTTTCATCATCATACATGTTGTCTACATAGCACTGAATGCGGTGGTAATCCTGTCGCACAATATTTCTTGAACTACAGTTAAACTGTTGCCGATCCACATAATATCCGATGACTTCCCTTTGTCCATATTATGTTTATAGACCATCATCCCTAGTATTTTTTTAAATATCCATTTACTTCCCTTTGTCCATAAAATGCATAATTATTATATATATACTAGACTAGAGACTGGCAGTAGTATATAAGACTAAGTTATTACACATTAATTTCTGCAGTCAGTAAGTGTAAGAGTGTCTATCGGTAACCTGGTACCTTAAGTAGATTGTTGTTTTCTTTAAAGGTCTAAGCTTAATGGTATCATTCCAGCTCAATAAGTATAAAGGAAGGATCCCGTTTAAAATCATTGGGAAGAGCGAAGTTGCCATTTTTTAAAACGCTTACTGTTGTAAAAGAACATGTCAATATTGCTCTTCCTTTTTGTAACTTGTATATACCTGTCTACATAATAAAACACTATTGACCTCAATGAAGAGTTCCAGTTGCATATTAGCAACCCCATTTATTCCTGTGACATATTATGTACGTGTGTACATCCCCCCACCCCATAGGAAATGAATGAGTTAAGAAATATATAATCCATTAGACACTGCTTGGAGAACGGTCCCGTTCTAGGTGTGGATGATTTTCTTTGTCAAAATTGAAATCATAGCTCTCGTCAAACATCTTTCTAATTGTCGATCCTAGTTCATGTTGTAAGTATATATATTTAATCACAGCAGAAGAGAAATGGCATTCTGTTTTTGAAATTACTGTGCTGAAAGTATAGCATGATATCTGTTATTCCAATTCACACACAATCTTCAATAAGGGGTACACACCTCAAATCCATGATATAACAATAATTTTCCAATAAACTGTTGTTAATGATATAGTCGGAAAAAAACAATATCATCAGTGAATTGAACTGAGATCAGCAATTTAAGGCAATTTGTCATCTAATGTAGCAAATCCGTCTGAGCAGACATGTCTAGGTGTGCTTGTAGTACTAAAGTTAGTAAAAATTACTTGATCAGGTTGGACTAATAATGTGTTATCGTAGTGAATGGGAAAAGGATGACGGTAGTTCTTACAAACGTTTGTCAAATATTCTAAAAGCAGGTAGGAAAGTGGTCTATGAACAGGGATATTAAAACTTGTACGAAAAGTAGGGTGGATATTCTGGTATGTGTTTCGAAAGATGTAAACTCAATACATCTCTGTAAAAGACTAAGGCTCCTTTATACATATACAATCGTGGTACTCCTATGAACAATATTGAAAGATATTGAATTTTTATTTTATACAGAGTGCATGGTTCCTATACTCAATAGCGCGAATATTAATATAAGTATTGTGTTGATATTTAGGAGTACCATACATTTGCATACTGACCAAAACATGTATGATTCAAATTTAGCTGAGAATTGTGAAGCGTATTAGGTAAAACAAATACCAGAACTTCAGATTATATATAATGGTGATAATATGATTGAAAAGGCTAACAAAACAGTCATTAGTATGTTGTGACCATTAGTGACTGCAAATTTGAAAGCTTGAAATAAGTATATACCGTTAGTAAAGCGTGAATATAGAACTTCCGTCCACGAGTCGGTAGGAGTGCATTATAACTGGTAAAAAAGTCAAATTACCCGTTTGACTTGACTGTTGGTTCTCCTAAAAATTAAAATACATCAATCGAAACAATTATAATATGTTAGACTTTTCAAAATAATCTATTTTGAAAGACAAGCGTTAAGATAAGCATGTTAGTGTAATTAATTAACAAAGTTAAATTAAATATCAAGTTCCTTTCCGAATTTTATATCTAATTGTACACATCAAGGGATGCTGTTTGATAACTCAATCAGAAAAAGGGCTTGAGTCACAAAAGCGACTATGGTTGGGTCCTTTCAAACTCTAAAGGACATTCAGTATATGATGTACTATATATAATGACTATCGGTACTACAAACACACCGAACATTGGTTATCGTGACAAGACAAAACAATGTACAGGCAGTGGTATAGTCCTGGTTAGATGAATATATAACAAAACTCAAAGTATTAATAAATATACAACTTAATAGTCTCAGTAAAACAGTTTTCACTTACGAATTACCTATTACCTATTACCGATAGTTCTAATAGTGGGGATTTCTACACGTCTGAAAATGTAACAAAATGTATGGTAATAGCAAAATGATATACACATATATATGCTTATGTACAGATATTTACATACCGTCATTTTACCTGTGAATACAGATACAAAAATCGATCAGATGTGTATAGTGTCTATCAGATGTTTATAGTGTCCATCAGATGTGTATAGTGTCCATCAGATGTTTCTAATGTCCATCAGATGTACATAATGTCCATCAGATGTGTATAGTGTCCATCAGATGTTTATAGTGTCCACAGATGTGAATAGTGTCCGTCAGATGTGTATAGTGTCCACAGATGTGAATAGTGTCCGTCAGATGTGTATAGTGTCTATCAGATGTTTATAGTGTCCATCAGATGTACATCGTGTCCATCAGATGTGTATAGTGTCCATCAGATGTTTATAGTGTCTATCAGATGTTTATAGTGTCCATCAGATGTGTATAGTGTCTATCAGATGTTTATAGTGTCCATCAGATGTGTATTGTGTCCATCAGATGTTTCTAATGTCCATCAGATGTACATAATGTCCATCAGATGTGTATAGTGTCCATCAGATGTTTATAGTGTCCACAGATGTGAATAGTGTCCATCAGATGTTTATAGTGTCCACAGATGTGAATAGTGTCCGTCAGATGTGTATAGTGTCTATCAGATGTTTATAGTGTCCATCAGATGTACATCGTGTCCATCAGATGTGTATAGTGTCCATCAGATGTTTATAGTGTCCACAGATGTGAATAGTGTCCGTCAGATGTATATAGTGTCCGTCAGATATGTATAGTGTCCGTCAGATGTTTATAGTGTCCTTCAGATGTGTATAGTGTCCGTCAGATGTCTATAATGTCCGTCAGATGTGTATAGTGTCCGTCAGATGTGTATAATATCCGTCAGATGTTTATATTGTCCGTCAAATGTGTATAGTGTCCGTCATATGTTTATAGTGTCCGTCATATGTGTAAAGTGGCCGTCAGATGTATATAGTGTCCGTCAGATGTTAATAGGGTCCGTCAGATGTGTATAGCGTCTATCCGATGTTTATAGTGTCCGTCAGATGTGTATAGTGTCCGTCAGATGTGTATAGTGTCCGTCACATGTGTATAGTGTACGTCAGGTGTGTATAGTGTCCGTCAGATGTTTATAGTTTCCGTTAGATATGTTTAGTGTCCGTCAGATGCGTATAGTGTCCATCAGATGTGTATAGTATCCATCAGATGTGTTTACTGTCCATCATATGTTTATAGTGTCCATCAGATGTGTATAGCCCAGATGTGTATAGTGTCCATCAGATGTGTAGAGTGTCCGTCAGATATGTATTATGCCCATCAGATGTGTATAGTGTCCGTCATATGTGTATATTAGTGTACATTACATGTGTATAGTGTCAATTAGATGTTTAGTGTCCATCAGATGTGTATATTAGTGTCCATCAGATGTGTATAGCGTCCGTCAGATGTGTATAGCTTCTGTCAGATGTGTATATTAGTGTCCATCAGATGTGTATAGTGTCCATTATATGTTTATTGTCCATCAGATGTGTATATTAGTGTCCATCATATTTGTATAGCATCCGTCAGATGTGTATAGCGTCTGTCAGATGTGTATATTAGTGTCCATCAGATGTGTATAGTGTCCATTATATGTTTAGTGTCCATCAGATGTGTATATTAGTGTCCATCAGATTTGTATAGCGTCCGTTAGATGTGTATAGTGTCCGTCATATGTGTATAGTGTCCGTCAGGTGTGTATAGTGTCCGTAAGATGTGTATAGTGTCCGTCAGATGTTTATAGTGTCCGTCAGATGTGTATAGCGTCCGTCAGATGTGTATAGTGTCCGTCATATGTGTATAGTGTCCGGCAGGTGTGTATAGTGTCCGTCATATGTGTATAGTGTCCTTCAGGTGTGTATAGTGTCCGTAAGATGTGTATAGTGTCCGTCAGATGTTTATAGTATCCAGCAGAGTCCATCAGATGTGTATAGTGTCCGTCAGATGTGTATAGTGTCCGTCAGTTGTGTATAGTGTCCGTCAGATTTGTATAGTGTCCGTCAGATGTGTATAGTGTCCGCCAGACGTGTATAGTGTCCATCATGTGTTTATAGTGTCCATCAAATGTTTATAGTGTCCATCAGATGTGTACAGTGTCCGTCAGATGTTTAAAGTGTCCATCATATGTGTATAGCGTCCGTCAGATGTGTATAGCGTCTGTCAGATGTGTGTATTAGTGTTCATCAGATGTGTATAGTGTCCAATATATGTTTAGTGTCCATCAGATGTGTATATTAGTGTCCATCAGATTTGTATAGCGTCCGTCAGATGTGTATAGCGTCTGTCAGCTGTGTATATTAGTGTCCATCAGATGTGTATAGTGTCCATTATATGTTTAGTGTCCATCAAATGTGTATATTAGTGTCCATCAGATTTGTATAGCGTCCGTCAGATGTGTATAGTGTCCGTCATATGTGTATAGTGTCCGTCAGGTGTGTATAGTGTCCGTAAGATGTGTATAGAGTCTGTCAGATGTGTATATTAGTGTCCATCAGATGTGTATAGTGTCCATTATATGTTTAGTGTCCATCAGATGTGTATATTAGTGTCCATCAGATTTGTATAGCGTCCGTCAGATGTGTATAGCGTCTGTCAGATGTGTGTATTAGTGTCCATAAGATGTGTATAGTGTCCATTATATGTTTAGTGTCCATCAGATGTGTATATTAGTGTCCATCAGATTTGTATAGCGTCCGTCAGATTTGTATAGTGTCCGTCAGATGTGTATAGTGTCCGACAGATGTATATAGTGTCCGTCATATGTGTATAGTGTCCCTCAGGTGTTTATAGTGTCCGTAAAATGTGTATAGTGTCCGTCAGATGTATATAGTGTCCGTCAGATGTTAATAGGGTCCGTCAGATGTGTATAGCGTCTATCCGATGTTTATAGTGTCCGTCAGATGTGTATAGTGTCCGTCCCATGTGTATAGTGTACGTCAGGTGTGTATAGTGTCCGTCAGATGTTTATAGTTTCCGTTAGATATGTTTAGTGTCCGTCAGATGTGTATAGTGTCCATCAGATGTGTATAGTATCCATCAGATGTGTTTACTGTCCATCATATGTTTATAGTGTCCATCAGATGTTTAATGTCCATCCGATGTGTATAGCCCAGATGTGTATAGTGTCCATCAGATGTGTAGAGTGTCCGTCAGATATGTATTATGCCCATCAGATGTGTATAGTGTCCGTCATATGTGTATATTAGTGTACATTACATGTGTATAGTGTCAATTAGATGTTTAGTGTCCATCAGATGTGTATATTAGTGTCCATCAGATGTGTATAGCGTCCGTCATATGTGTATAGCGTCCGTCAGATGTGTATAGCGTCCGTCAGATGTGTATAGCTTCTGTCAGATGTGTATATTAGTGTCCATCAGATGTGTATAGTGTCCATTATATGTTTATTGTCCATCAGATGTGTATATTAGTGTCCATCATATTTGTATAGCATCCGTCAGATGTGTATAGCGTCTGTCAGATGTGTATATTAGTGTCCATCAGATGTGTATAGTGTCCATTATATGTTTAGTGTCCATCAGATGTGTATATTAGTGTCCATCAGATTTGTATAGCGTCCGTCAGATGTGTATAGTGTCCATCATATGTGTATAGTGTCCGTCAGGTGTGTATAGTGTCCGTAAGATGTGTATAGTGTCCGTCAGATGTTTATAGTGTCCGTCAGATGTGTATAGCGTCCGTCAGATGTGTATAGTGTCCGTCATATGTGTATAGTGTCCGTCAGGTGTGTATAGTGTCCGTCATATGTGTATAGTGTCCGTCAGGTGTGTATAGTGTCCGTAAGATGTGTATAGTGTCCGTCAGATGTTTATAGTATCCAGCAGATGTGTAAAGTGTCCATCAGATGTGTATATAGTCCATCAGATGTGTATAGTGTCCGTCAGATGTGTATAGTGTCCGTCAGATTTGTATAGTGTCCGTCAGATGTGTATAGTGTCCGCCAGACGTGTATAGTGTCCATCATGTGTTTATAGTGTCCATCAAATGTTTATAGTGTCCATCAGATGTGTACAGTGTCCGTCAGATGTTTAAAGTGTCCATCATATGTGTATAGCGTCCGTCAGATGTGTATAGCGTCTGTCAGATGTGTGTATTAGTGTTCATCAGATGTGTATAGTGTCCAATATATGTTTAGTGTCCATCAGATGTGTATATTAGTGTGCATCAGATTTGTATAGCGTCCGTCAGATGTGTATAGCGTCTGTCAGATGTGTATATTAGTGTCCATCAGATGTGTATAGTGTCCATTATATGTTTAGTGTCCATCAAATGTGTATATTAGTGTCCATCAGATTTGTATAGCGTCCGTCAGATGTGTATAGTGTCCGTCATATGTGTATAGTGTCCGTCAGGTGTGTATAGTGTCCGTAAGATGTGTATAGAGTCTGTCAGATGTGTATATTAGTGTCCATCAGATGTGTATAGTGTCCATTATATGTTTAGTGTCCATCAGATGTGTATATTAGTGTCCATCAGATTTGTATAGCGTCCGTCAGATGTGTATAGCGTCTGTCAGATGTGTGTATTAGTGTCCATCAGATGTGTATAGTGTCCATTATATGTTTAGTGTCCATCAGATGTGTATATAAGTGTCCATCAGATTTGTATAGCGTCCGTCAGATTTGTATAGTGTCCGTCAGATGTGTATAGTGTCCGTCAGATGTATATAGTGTCCGTCATATGTGTATAGTGTCCGTCAGGTGTTTATAGTGTCCGTAAGATGTTTATAGTGTCCGTCAGATGTTTATAATGTCCAGCAGATGTGTAAAGTGTCCATCAGATGTGTATAGTGTCCATCAGATGTGTATAGTGTCCGTCAGATGTGTATAGTGTCCGTAAGATGTGTATAGTATCCGTAAGATGTGTATAGTGTCCGTCAGATTTGTATAGTGTCCGTCATATGTGTATAGTGTCCGTCAGATGTGTATAGTGTCCATCATGTGTTTATAGTGTCCATCAAATGTTTATAGTGTCCATCAGATGTGTACAGTGTCCGTCAGATGTTTAAAGTGTCCATCATATGTGTATTGTGTCCGTCAGATGTGTATAGTGTCCGTCAGATGTGTATAGTGTCCGTCAGATGTGTATAGTGTCCATCATGTGTTTATAGTGTCCATCAAATGTTTATAGTGTCCATCATATGTGTACAGTGTCCGTCAGATCTTTAAAGTGTCCATCATATGTGTATAGCGTCCGTCAGATGTGTATAGCCTCCGTCAGATGTGTATAGCGTCTGTCAGATGTGTATATTAGTGTCCATCAGATGTGTATAGTGTCCATTATATGTTTAGTGTCCATCAGATGTGTATATTAGTGTCCATCAGATTTGTATAGCGTCCGTCAGATGTGTATAGCGTTTGTCAGATGTGTATATTAGTGTCCATCAGATGTGTATAGTGTCCATTATATGTTTAGTGTCCATCAGATGTGTATATTAGTGTCCATCAGATTTGTATAGCGTCCGTCAGATGTGTATAGTGTCCGTCATATGTGTATAGTGTCCGTCAGGTGTGTATAGTGTCCGTAAGATGTGTATAGTGTCCGTCAGATGTTTATAGTGTCCGTCAGATGTGTATAGTGTCCGTCATATGTGTATAGTGTCCGTCAGGTGTGTATAGTGTCCGTAAGATGTGTATAGTGTCCGTCAGATGTTTATAGTGTCCAGCAGATGTGTAAAGTGTCCATCAGATGTGTATAGTGTCCATCAGATGTGTATAGTGTCCGTCATATGTGTACAGTGTCCGTCAGATGTGTATAGTGTCCGTAAGATGTGTATAGTGTCCGTCAGATGTTTATAGTGTCCGTCAGATGTGTATAGTGTCCGTCAGATTTGTATAGTGTCCGTCAGATTTGTATAGTGTCCGTCAGATGTGTATAGTGTCCGTCAGATGTGTATAGTGTCCATCATGTGTTTATAGTGTCCATCAAATTTTTAAAGTGTCCATCAGATGTGTACAGTGTCCGTCAGATGTTTAAAGTGTCCATCATATGTGTATTGTGTCCGTCAGATGTGTATAGAGTCCGTCATATATGTATAGTGTCCATCAGATGTGTATAGTGTCCGTCAGATGTGCATAGTGTCCATCAGATGTTTATAGTGTCCATCAGATGCTTATGGTGTCCATCAGATGTTTAGTGTTCAACAGATGTGTATAATGTCTTTCAGACGTGTATAGTGTCCATCAGATGTGTATAGTGTCCGTCAGATGTTTCAAATAACTTTAAACCTTTGACAGAACAAAATATTTTAAAGCCATTAATTAGAATGTTTGCATGTATGGGTCATTTCACGTTAATAATTGAATGAAAAGGAAACACACTGAAATACACTACAATGCAAAATCAAGTAAACTATATAGAAATAAGTATAAAAGTCGAACAGGAAATGCAGCTTTCAAAGAACACATTAAACCCCAAAACACTCAAAAGGACAAACATGAACGGCAATGTTAACAAAGAATAAAGGCATATGACTTTACAAACATAAAATGGGCTGATAATAGGGCTACCGCCTTGGAACGGTCAGTGGCTAAAAAGGGCATATATAGACCATGTAGACAGCCATGTATTAACGTGGAAAAATATTGAGGTCATGTTGTGTCAGCTGATATCTTAGGATATCTTCATTTGACAAACAATTAAACATGTTTAATATTGTTACAATTTAACTGCGTGTAACTAATCTTCCGATAGCTGTTTGGTTAACATGATTAATGCTTCAATAATTTGGAGATAGTGAACATATGGTCATTATTTTCTTATATGATGTTTGGTATACATGATATTGTATTTATTAACTCATTACATTCAAGTAAACTGCAACATTTGCATAGCCAATATGCTTTGCCAGATTAAGCATGTGCGTTTCACCTACAATGTAATGTAGACAGTATATCTACAACTTTCCATACGCATACTTTAAATAATACATGTAGTATTTTGTATACATCTGATCTGTTGTTTAAAAAAATATGTAGTTTAACTCTATAAACAAAATAAAAAACCCTTAACGAACTAAGATAAGTTTTTAAACAGTGTATCAGACACAAGTGTCAATTGTCATGCGTACCTTTAAGTTATTGGTTTCCTATTGGCTTATACGCGATGTAAACATGATGCAAAGTACATTATTTGTCACTATAGTAGGGTCTTTATGGACAACTTTGTTGAGGGTCTAAATTAATTGCGTGGTTTCCATTGTCAACATAATATTAACATTGCTTAATGTAACATTATATTTATTATATTGAAGTACTCATTAATAGATACATGTACTTGTTCAGTAGACTCGTTTTAATAATTCAATATTTCAGGTGATTTTCAGCTTTCGCTATTGATGTAAATTTAGTAATGTTGTAAAGCTTAACTTACCTTGGCTCGCCAAGTCGGGGACCAATTCTTCTGTAATGAGGCTAACGTTATGATGCTACATTTAGCATTTTTCATCAAAATGTATAATTCGATCCTGGTTTAACCCCATTATATTCACTTCACTTCGACAATGTTTGTGTATACAACATGACCTAGTAGCAATTATCTATGTCATCGGTAGTGATAAAAGTCAATATATTGATTTACACAAAATTGTTAAGGTATTTTACAAAATGTCTTACAATCATTTTCAATTCTTGTCAGGCTTCATAAAATTGCTCACCCTATCGATTGACATTGAATGGACGAATCGGCATCGCACATGCTACCGGTGAGAGTGTAATTACTGCTGTAAGCGTATGATCTACAGGAGATGGATAGAAACAAATGTTAATAGAAAACATATAGAGGAATAACAGCTGAATGGTGTAATAACATGTAACTAATAGGGACACATCATCACCAAAAATGTATGTGAACGGTGTGCTTTCTTTATATTTTAGGATAAAAACCTGCACTAAAAGACCTTATACTTACTAAACAAGAGGTCAATGACCTTGAAGATCTACTGATAAATCTTGATAGTTAGATCCGCCATCGGAACATATGAAGAGCCATAGGAACATGTGAAGTTTTATAAAAATAGGACCAGCACTTTCAAAGAAGTAGTCGCCACAAGTTTATTCTAGATAACTCTTTGTAAACAAAGATGGCCGCTGGCGGCCATGTTTGAAGTGAATCAAAATGATTCTGTTTAGTACCAACTACATGTCATGACAGTCATTTTAGTAAAGGTTCCACATCAATATCACTTATGGTTAAGTAGTGGCTTCAGAGTTGTATTTTAAAATCTACCGCTCAACATAATTCTACGTAAACGAAGATGGCCTCTAGCGGACATGTTTGATATCGAATCAAAATTAATTTTGTTTATGACTATATGTCACTCAAGTCATTTAAGCAAGGTTACAAATCAATTCACTTATGGTTTTTGAAAAGTGGTCGCAAAACTCTATTTTTTAAAATCTATTTTAAGCTGTGGCAGTCATCTTGAATTTCCGATCTGAATGTTTTCTTAGGACCAACTAAACATCAGCAACTTCAAGAAAAAGTATTAAGTAGTTTCAGAGGAGTAGTCGCCACACGTTTTTCCTATATAATTATATGTAAACAAAGATGGTCACTGGCGGCCATGTTGGACATCGAATTGAAATAAATTATGATTAGGACCAACTACACGTCGTACCAGTAATTTTGTTAAAGGTTTCAAATCAATATCACTTATGGTTTTTGAGAAGTAGTCGCTACAAAGATCTATTTTAGACGTTTGGGCCATCTTGTATTTTCGGCCGACCTAAATTTATGCTAGGATCAACAAAACATCAAGAGCAACATTCCTGTGAAATTTCGTGACAAACCAAGTAGGTCAGAGGAGTAGTCGCCACAAGTTTTTCCTATAGATGTAAGCAAATATGACCGCTGATCGAAATAAATGTTGGTTGTGACCAACGTGCCAGTCATTTTGGTAATGGTCCAAATCAATATCACTTATGACTTTTGAGATGTAGTCACCACAAAACTGAACTTTTGCCAGAATCCAGTAGACATCAAAAGCAACATTCCTGTGAAGTTGCATGAAAATCTGTTGTGTAGTTTAAGAGGAGCCATCGCTACTAGGTTTTACTATAAAGAGGCGCCAGAATAAAAAGGGATTTGCCAATAAAATCCCTTTTTCACTATATAAATGAGCATTTTATATAGGGTAAAAATGCAAATAAACACCGCCCAATTTTCACTTTGCAAAAAAACGTGCTATCCAAGAGCTAAAATATGCTCCATGCAGAGGCCACATTGATACGAGCGTGGAAATTTCCTCGCATTTTCATGGCATAAAAACGAGGAAATTTCCTCGTTTTGCAGCAGTAGTGCCAAGTAACAACAAACAGTGTTTTGAGATATGTGGAAATCCTATCCATGCAAAAACGAGGAAATTTCCTCGTTTTGCAGCAGTCGTGCCCAGTAACTTTATTATTAAAAGGTATGTACAATGAACAAACACAATCAAATTAAAGTACATGTACAAAAGGCGAGGAAATTTCCTCGTTTTGTCGCAGTTATGCCGATCCATGTAAAATCGAGGAAATTTCCTCGTTTTGCCTCAGTAGTGCCCAGTAAAACTGATAACAAACTGTGTTTTGAGTCATGTGTAAATCCTATCCATGGACGAACGAGGAAATTTCCTCGTTTTACAGCAGTAGTGCCCAGTAACAACAAGCTGTGTTTTAAGTCTTTTGTAGATATCCATGTAAAAACGAGGAAATTTCCTCGTTTTTTGCCGCAGTAGAACCAAGTAACAACAAACTGTATTTTGAATCATGTGTATAAAAACGAGGAAATTTCCTCGTTTTGCAGCAGTAGTGCCAAGTAACAACAAACAGTGTTTTGAGTCATGTGTAAATCCTATCCATGCAAAAACGAGGAAATTTCCTCGTTTTGCAGCCGCAGTAGAACCAAGTAACAACAAACTGTATTTTGAATCATGTGTATAAAAACGAGGAAATTTCCTCGTTTTGCAGCAGTAGTGCCAAGTAACAACAAACAGTGTTTTGAGTCATTTGTAAATCCTATCCATGCAAAAACGAGGAAATTTCCTCGTTTTGCAGCAGTAGTGCCCAGTAACAACAAACTGCGTTTTGAAACTTTTGTAGATCCCATCCCTGTAAAAACGAGGAAATTTCCTTTTTTTTTTTGCCGCAGTAGAACCAAGTAACAACAAACTGTGTTTTGACTAATGTGTAAATCCTATCCATGTAAAAACGAGGAAATTTCCTCGTTTTGCAGCAGTAGTGCCCAGTAACAACAAACTGCGTTTTGAAACTTTTGTAGATCCCATCCCTTTAAAAACGAGGAAATTTCCTCGTTTTTTGCCGCAGTAGAACCAAGTAACAACAAACCTTTTGTAGATCCCATCCCTGTAAAAACGAGGAAATTTCCTCGTTTTGCCGCAGTAGTGCCAAGTAACATCAAACTGAGTTTTTAGTCATGTATAAATCCTATCCATCTAAAAACGAGGAAATTTCCTCGTTTTGCAGAAGTAGTGCCCAGTAACAACAAACTGCTTTTTGAGCCTTTTGTAGATCCTATCCAATGCCGCAGTAGTGCCAAGTAACAACAAACTATGTTTTGAGTCATGTGTAAATCCTATTCATGTAATAACGAGGTAATTTCTTCGTTTTGTCACAATAAGAAGAAAAGACCATGAATATGTAGTTTTTGTGATTTACACAATCAACTGACGAGACACTTTTTAAACGAATAACTACATAATTTAAATAAAATTTATGGAGGATATTTGTTGGTTTGTCCTGAATATAGGATTTATTTTCATTTCGAAGTGATAAAACTTATATTTTATCGTGCTTTAGCATGATAACCTTTTTCTTGTAACAGGCATGGGTCTACACTAAAAACAACGCATATTACATCTAGACGGTGAACAATGATTTTTTTTCAATCACAAGTATCCTGAATAATATAGCTTCCCTGGTGACATATGTGCTTAACCTACAATATGTGGGATAGTATTCGCCAATTTGTTACCAATACAGTGGCGAATGAGCTTTCGTTTCGACACGAATACACAAAAGTCATCAGAGCGAGAGATATCTCTTAAAAACAGATATCTCTCAAAGAACAGAGATATCTTATTAAAAAGAGATACATCCTGAAGTTAAAGAGAAATCTCTCTAACTTAAAAGTGGTATATTTTTTTGAATACTATAGGTTATTAGACATGTATGGGGATATATGCACGAGTTCTTCAGCGTAACAATATTGCGAGACTTTAGGAGCGTAATACGATGAAGAACGAGTGCATATAAATACCAAAACAATTACTACTACTACTACGGCTTACGTTGATGCTAATACTATACTTTAAACAACTGCTCCTGCTACTACACTACTACTGCTACTACTACTACTTTTAGATCTGCTACTACTACTGCTACTAATACCATTACTACTAATAATAATAATATTTGTAGTAGTAGAAATAGTAGCAGTAGTAGACTAGTAGTAGCAACAGCAGTAGTAGTAGTAGTATTAGTAGCAGCAGCAGCAGTAGTAGAAGCAGCAGCAGCAGCAGCAGCAGCAGCAGCAGTAATAGTAGTAGCTGCAGCAGCAGAACAGCAGCATTAGCAGTAGAAATAGCAGCAGAGCAACATCAGTAGTAGTAGTAGTAGTAGTAGTAGTAGTAGCAGCAGCAGTAGTTGCATTAGCAGAAGTAGCAGTCGTAGCAACAGTAGTAGTAGCAGCAACAATGTGAACATCAATCAAGTCGAAATATCAAATTTAACATAATGCAATACATAATGAAAAAACCCATCTGCGCTCTGTTTCATCAGTGGTATGCTTAGAAGAATCGTTATGTGATCCACCTTTCTCTTCTTCCTTAAGTTTCTGGTTTCTGAAAAAGACTATAAGCAAATTCTTGTAAATACACGTGCAAACTATGTCAACAGTTTAAGTTGATCTGTTAAGTCGTTAAGAAGCGTACTTGTTTATGTTAACATACTTGTTTATGTTAAACACACACTCCTGAAAATATGTTTAATGGATATGAACTATTTCATATTAAAATATGAAATATGATTTATATGAAATATAAATTAAAACAAATATCAAGATTATATGATTATGATGCTCACATATACGTCCGAAAGTGACAGCTAACGCGAACATTAGTAATACTGACACGTGTCGATGTGACTGTGACAGCCGTACGCTATGCTACCAGAAACATACGTATCAGGTACATACGGGTTAGAATCACGTCGGAACATGTTAGTTTCATAATTACTTTCATATACTTTCGAGTTATCCATCACATACGTACATGTTAGTATATCGTACGCACTAGCGGATCCAGGGAGGAGCGCACCCGGCGCCCCACTCCCACCCCCCAACCCCCCCCCCACCCCTAAAGTTTCCGGATCATACATGTATGTCCATGTTACTGTAGATAAAATATCAAACAATTTCGATGCACGCTCTCAGTATATATTTTTTTCTCTTTAGCTTCGCTCGCTTGAAGCGTGTTGGCTAATGAGTGGTTTAATTAACAGATTGTTAAATCCTTTTTGTGTTAAAAAATTTCGATGCACCTCTGTATAAAAAAAATTCTCGCTCGTTTCGCTCGCTCGACGTATAATGGATAATGACTGGTTTAATTAACACATTGTTAAATCCATTATGTGTTAAACAGTTTCGAAGCACACCCTCAGTATAAAAACAATTCTCGCTTCGCTCGCTCGACGCATAATGGCTAATGAGTTGTTTAATTAACACATTGTTAAAGGGATTGTAGCGACACAGCCAAACAAGATCTATTATTTAGAGTTCTGAAAAACTTGGAAAAAGTGAAAGAATTATCAAAATCGGATGATAAACAAAAAAGATATAACCATTTAAAGGTTGTTTTAAAAAGGATATGGGAGCCGCCATTTTAGAACTATGACAGTCACATCATAGTTTCATATTACCATATATGGAATATTGATAAATATCTTTTAAAACGAAGAAAATCATTGCAAATGAATGCAAAAATGTTTACTGGTCATATAAAGCATTATTGCCATTAATTATTACATATTTTTCATACAATTGCTGTCGTTTTCCCCTATAAATGTGTAAATTTTCATATTTAAAACTATTGCATATATGGTAATTTAGAACCGTGATGTCAAAGCTTTCAAAATGGCCGCTTCCATATCTGTTTCAACAGAAACTTCAAATGATCGATATATTCTTCTTTGTTTATCATCCGATTTTGATAATTCTTTCACCCTCATTCCCTTTAAATCCTTTTTGCGTTAAAAAATTTCGATGCACTCCCTCAATATATTTTTTTTCTCGCTCGCTTCGCTAGTTCGACGCATAATGGCTAATGACTGGTTTCATTAACACATTGTTTAATCCTTTTAGTTGAAAACGGACTCTTTTACCCTATCAACTACCGCAACCGTTGTATGAGGCTAGATACGGACCGACCCGAAAATTGACCAAAATCTTACGCCTCCACTAAGCTGAAATCCTGGATCCGCCCCTGGTACGTGCATGTGAACTATTCAAGATTGTTCGTTTAAGTATCGCGGATGTTCGGGTAATTGTCACATGCCCGTGCTTGAAGAACTTGAATGCGTACAGCTAAGAATCATGTATGCAGTGTTTCTGTCATGTACACGTTTTAACATTTACGTCAGCCTGTAGGGTACCCTGTCGTGTTAGCTTGCGCCTGCGTACGTGTTGATATAGTGTACGGTGTACGTACGCAATGTATTATATAAATATAATATATTATTGGTATTACAGTGTTTAATATTAACAGTTAATTACGTTCCAAAACTATTTGCTATTTACTAATATTATAATTAATATTAATGACTGAACAAATACAAGTTAATCTATATTTAGAAAAACTAATGGGAGAGAAACAGAATATTGTTTTCCCCAATTATCACTGCACGATAGCTTGCTAATTTATTGACGATTACGCGATCTTAATGTTACAAAAGTGGATTAACTTATGTTAACTTCGTTCAGATTATCATGATTATATGAAGAAAAAAACAACAACTATAAACTATGTTTAAGAACTTACAAACAATTCATTTCTGTTGTTGTTGTTGTTTTATCAGAAATTCGCAGTTACTGTTACTGTAACGTACCATTTACAATACAGCACAATACATAGATAGATAGATACTTTTATTGACTTAAACTATTACAGTTTTTCATCATTACAAATATATGATAATTATAATATACACACACGTGACAGATATTAACATTGCAAATACAACAAAATAATCACTAAGTTTTTGTTTTGTTTCATACATATTTAAACAATCAAAAACATACATATATTATGGTATGTCAATGATAAACGAGGATGTTCTAAAATAAGATATCTAGTGTTTTTAGTGTTTTTTTAGTCTGTTAAAATGGATGTAGATAGCCTTAATACAAGTGCATCTGAAATGAATTTACTTAAACTAAGAATAATCTTTTTGTTTAATGACTGCAACAATTCTACAAATTTAAACATGCTTGGTCTAGTTGTGTAATATTTAGGAATATATTTGTTTCTAATGTTAGAGTAAGTAGTACAGATCAAAATAAAATGGTACTCGTCTTCAATAGCGTTTGTGTTACAAATTTCGCACACTCTTTCGTTTCTCTCTGTTCTACCTCTTGAGTATCTCCCTGTTTCTATTCTTAAACAATGAGCGGATAATCTTATTCTTGTTATACAACTTCTTAATTGTTTGGAGCATAATGTTTCTAGATATGTTTCAAAATCAAAATTCTCTTTCACCACCTTATATAGCGTTAAAACTCTACTGCCTTCTATATCAGATCTCCATTGTTGCATGAAATTATCTATTAATCTTTGTTTAAATATTAAAGGAAATAGTTTAAAACTAACACTCATTGGATTATCCCAGACATTATTAAAACCGTTACTGTTTAGGATAAACCTTATATTAGTTAGCCAATTCTTCGCGCCCTTATTACAGTTAGATAACAAATCCTTATATATTGCTTTTAGTATAATGTTCTCTGTAGACAATAGTTTATACCAATATTTGATCATTTTTACATATCTATTAATGTATAAGGGGTAACGAGAGAGCTCTCCGTAAATACCAGCATTACTTGTGGTAAGTTTAACACCTAAAATAATTTTACAAAATTTTAACTGTATTCTCTCAATATCTTTTGATTTTGTAATCCCCCATATTTCACTTCCATAATTTAATATTGATGCCACAAAAGCATCGAAAAGCTGAAGAGATAATTTTGGTTTCAATTCATATTTTCGTATATTAACCAAGAGTATATTCATTGCTTTTAAGGCTTTTCCACAAAGACATTGTTGGTTTAACGAAAAGGAGCCTGTATAATTAAGAACCACACCTAAATAATTAAAATCATCGACGACATCTAATAAACTTCCATTATAATACCACCTTTCACATTCTTTAATTCTACCCCTTTTACGAAATACAACTATTTTTGTCTTTTCAGTATTAACTTCAAGACCCCAGGATTCACAGTATTCATAGAGTCTATTAAGACTTTGCTGAAGGTCATCTGGGCTTGATCCCAGTACAGCCATATCATCAGCAAAAAGCAACAGTATTAAAGTGATATCATTAAGAGATAAACCACCATCTATTCTATTTAATAAGAACAATTCTAAATCTTCTATGAATATAGAAAACATAATCGGTGAGACAATATCACCTTGCTTTAGACCGATAGAAATATCAAAGAATTCGGAGTAAGATCCACAGGACTTAACACATGCTTTAACTGTATCATACATGGATCTAATTATCCTAAGCATTTTCCCGTTGACACCACATTTATATAGTTTTAACCACAACGCGTTTCTGTAGACAGAATCAAACGCTTTTTTCAAATCTATAAATGCGCAATAAAGTCTTTTTTTGTCGTTTAAAATGTTGTTTATAATGCTATGCAAAATAAATATTGCATCTGTTGTTGACCTACCTTTTCTAAACCCGAATTGAGCATCTGATATGATATTATTATTTTCGCACCATTTGTCAATCCGCGTATTCAAGATGCTTGTAAATAGTTTACTCATACAATTAATTAATGTAATTCCCCTGTAATTGTTAACACAGTTTATATCGCCTTTTTTATGTAGAGGAATCATAAAACCCTTAGACCAGCTTTCCGGAAAGCAACCTGTATGGAAAATAATATTAAAAATATCAGTAATATGACCCGATAATATATCACAACTAGCAATGAAATATTCATTAAGCATAAAATCGCCCGAAACCGCCTTATTTTTATTTAACGCTTTTATCGCCGACTCTACCTCGGTTACGCTTATCCTTTTATCTAATTCTTCGAAAATTGGGTCATTATCATTGAACTCATGATTAGCATTAAAGTTCTCTGATTCTTCTGAAATAGATGTTTTTATATCTTTAAATAAATTTGAAAAATAGTTCTCAAAATCATCCACAGATATATTGGCATTTACGATTTTTCGTTTCGAAAAACGTCTCCAAAATTCTCTAGGCTTTGAACGTCGCATATTTTCAAACTCTTTCGCTTGCTTAAATTTAAACGCGCGTCGTTTCTTTTTAATTAATCTCTTATAAGTTTGTTTTAGATTAGCAAGCGATGTTCTATTTTCATTTGACTTTAATCTGTTAAACTCATTCAATGAATTTTTATAAAGTTGTTTAGACTGGTAGCATTCTTCATCGAACCATTTTTTCGTGTCATTATTTTTAATTTGAAACCCCGACGAAGTGATTTTGATGTGCTTCATAAAAAGTGGGTCAGCGACTTCACGCATTGTACACGTAAATTGCGATACAAGATTATCTACACTATTCGTGCTATCTGAATTAAAATTATCGAACAATGCATTAAAACATGGCAATTTACCAATAATACCCCGTCGAAACTGTTCCCTATGCAATTCGTCCCATTTTATAGACTCAGTTTCGTATGAATGTTTATCATTCCCGGCGTGCGTTTTGCCAGCAAGAGTGAACGATAACGGTGCATGGTCACTAAATTCATTAAATGCATGTATACAAAAATCGCTCACACATGGAAAATCGCGTTCTTTTAACAAAAGATAATCAATTACGCTGCTTCCATGCCTATTAACGTACGTTATACATCCCACACCACAATCTGACCCTAATCTACCATTGGCCAATCGAAAAGAAGTAGCTTTACACAAGTCCAATAACCTGTTACCTTGTGGATTCGCACATGTATCTTGTGAGGCCCGCTTTAGGGGGTTATCTGGTATATAATCAGAGTAATCAATATCGTTAATTACACTATCACATACAATAAAATCGCACCTATTTGACACTCTGCCATTACAATCACCTGCAATAAATGTTTTACCTAAAGATTCATAATAATATAGATCATCTTGCAAAAGCTGAAAAAGATCAGTATGTATTGCATTAGCTGCGGGTGAATCGTCAGTCCATAAATAAACTCCACCTAGATAAATGTCATCATCATTTCCAAAATAACGTTTATCCAATTTTAACCATATAATAGTGTCATGGTGGTTTTTTACAACAGATATTCCATTTTTGATATTGTTTTTAATATATATAACTATACCGCCGCTATTGCGTTTTGCTTTTCTATGTCTAAATTTTCTATAGAAATTAAAACAATGATACCCTGAAAATTCTATTTCACTGTTTTTACACGTCCATGCTTCAGACAAAATAATTATATCGTTTTGCTTTAAAATGTTCACAAACTCTGCATTCTGTCTCTTACTCCCAGACAAACCATTACAATTCCAGACAATCACTTTAAGTCCACCCTCGTCGTTGTCCTAGTCGCCCTTGATCGGTTTTCCGTTGATGTAAAGCGTATCATAGCTTATCCATGCACGATGGCCCTCTCGCTTCGCGTCTTTCATTTTGGGAGTCAGTTGCCGACGTTTCGCAACGATTTCCGGTGGAAACTGTTCATGCATATAGTAGTCACTTCCTTCAAGTTTGATTCTTTGCCTCCGCACCATTTCTCTATCCGGGAATTGATTAAACTTGCAAATAATTTTGCGTTTTACTCCGGGGACATGCACTCCTAACCTATGCACTCGTTCCAGCTTAAGGTTGTTAACAACATCCTGTGCGATTTGTAAATTTTCATGCATGAACTGTCTTAACTTGGATTCTGTCTCCTCGTTTTTTTCGAACTGAGATTCTGGTATATTTCCAAATATCAGGTTGTTACGCATGGACTGAGACTGCATATAAATCAACGACTCTTTCAGTTTTATGTTTTCTTTTTCCATTTGACATAATTTGTCCAGGGTCATACCAATAGCGTATTCTGCCGAATCGACTCGCTCATCTGTTTTGTTAATTTTGTCCATGGTGTTCTTATTCATGCTATCAAATTGTAACCACATTTTTTTCATGTCTTTGTCGAAACTGTCGACCTTCGCAGCGAACTTAAACTAGTATGTTGCCACTCTTCGTCGGTACGATCCAACAGATATACATGGACATTAACAGAATTTGTTTATTTGGATGTGTAGGCTGCATTAAATTAAACTTCAAATGGCAATTTAGATTTTGGTTGACCTTCTTGAAAGAACCTTCAACCGCCTTACGGTTTGTGGCAACTTGAATATCAGATTGAAATGTAAGGAACCGTGCCACGTTTTATGTACGTTACGTATTATCTGCATAATGTTGATAATGTCTTTGTTTTGTTTGTATGGTGTTTAACGTCATTTCTAAAACATGCAAGGTTATATATGACGGTCGATTGTTCATATTAACTATAACGAATGTACGTGTAGGTTTTAAGTATTTCATTTTGTATCACATACTTACATGTAAGGTAAAATATGTGTATGCGTTAGTCTTATATACACGCGTGGTAGCTATAACGTGCGTTCTTATTAATACCGTGTCGTATGAACAATAAGACGTTTCATAAGTCTTATTTCGTGGACCAGATATAGTGCTCGTGTTTTTTTATCCACATTTCTTTAAAGGGACACACTTGAAATGTTTATCAAGCATTGAAATCAGCGTCTCGATTTATTTATCCAGTAGCATTTTGACTATAAACCTGCTTGCATACAATGTAATTACATTCTGAGATTAATTTGTTTCGTCTTAGTCTACCATAAGTTTATGTATTTAGACACCAATCTAATTGCGTAATAAAACAAAATATATTCGGTGTAACGATGCATTTTAACACTATTAACTTTAGATTACTTTGGAGAAACCATTCAAATGTGACCAGTCTATGGATTGGCTTATCGTTTGGTCAATCCACATGGTCAATGATCATTTATCATAAATATATACTGAAACGAAAAAGAAACGCAACCCGGGAATTTCCGCTATATATTGTATGTACTGCTGTTAATCGTAAGAAATTTCCGTTCGGAAAAACGTCTAAAACAGCAAATAGTATTCCTTCAACGTTGCATTATTGGCCGAGTACGTGTTTGGCTGTGGCATGTGAGTAAACTTAGGATGCACATTTTTGCAAACTCTTCATTAAATACATTACTAAAATGGCTCAATTTTTCAAAGAGAATCTTAACATTTATGAATTTACAAAGTGTACTGCGATAAAACTTCTACAACATCACATTTGTATCCTTTCTCTAACTAACTGGAACTTTTTGTTTACACAACATCTTTGAATTTCTTTGGAATAGTATGTGAATTAAGTGTGCAGTATATACAATATATATAGTGGAAATTCCCGAGTCTGATTACGTGTTTAACCAACCGATGCTAAAACAAAACACCACAAATGGAAAATACTGTTGTATATTCATGTATTTCTACAACATTTTTTAGTTTCAGTTTTAAAACAGATGATGGCATTTTTAATGCATTGACTTAAAAATCATTTGAACATAAAGTCATTGTTTTAAAAACAAGGATAATGTAATATCAATTGAAAGGAGTACATTATTTTTTTTTCAGAATTTTTCAAATACATTATTGTTGCATTAACTTGATAAAAAAAATTAAACGAACCATAAACCACGAAAAGGCTCGTGAAAAAGTTATTTCCTGACTATGGTTACGCGCCATTGTTGGCTGTATTAAACTTGGCAATACAATCGCAGTTTATTACAACGCTAGCATCGTGTGTAGATATCGCATTGCTGCTAATATTGGTAATTTCATAACGTTTCTTTTATTTATTTTTTAAGAAATCTAGACCGGAAGTCTCATGACATCAGGTTTTGGAATAGATTTCTATATAAACAAAAAATAAGATGTGCATGATGTACCGCCTTCACGAATTAATTGATGCACCATACTAAAATAACAGGTTTTGAACTGTTTTAAAAAGACACTAAATATGATCATTTGTATAATTATATTAAACTCGGGTAGAAAGAAATAACAATGTGCGATATTTTTAAAAATCATTATTGCAGAGTGCCACTTTAAACAGTTCATGTTTTATAATATAATGTTTCGTGTAGGTTGCATTCGTCTAGCCTAGAAGAATTCATATATATACTCGGTAAAAAACGTTTTGGACCAGGGTATATAAAGTCATATATAAAAATAAAACTAGTGGACAAAATTTAAGTATCTTTCTTTAGTAACCAAGGTCTACCCTACCCGGTTAATTTGGTACCAGGAAAATTAAATTCCAAACAAGATTTGATTTTAAAAAAATATCGCGAATACACAAAGGGTCTGTAAAAAATGTTGCAAAGTCCATACAAAGTAACAATTACGGACACATTCGAGTAACCAATAACAAGATTATTATTTTTTCGCAAACTTTCATTGTAAACGATAATTATTGTTGATTGTTGATCTATTGTGAATTATCAACTGAGATCATAAGGGTAATGGTTCAGCGATCATTATACGAGTTCGAACCCTGCCATGGTCCAAAACTTCTTTTACAGAGTATATATAAAGGTAAATAATACATTTCATAATTAATCGTTTTAGTTTGAAACAGGGAAGCAAATTCAAAACCGGAAGTAACCTAATTTATAATCTGCAACATCGAGATTCTTATAATTTTTGTGGTTATCGAATAATTTGTGAGATTATTTTCTCATCATTATCTATTTAAAATCGCTATAAAATGAATGGAGGAACGTTAATTCAACGCTACAATAAAGTATAACATAGGTAAATTGTTTTTCACATTTGATGACGTAATAAGTTTACAAATCATGTACGCATGGTTGAATTCTTGAATTAGATCCTTATCGCGGAGGTAATTAACACCTCTGCCTGCCCCTCTAATCCTTATGAAAACACTCCAATTAGTGGCTAAGGACGTATGCTTGTCAGGAGTTTATATCTCAAGGCGTTATTTGGTCAGATAATTATGTCATTAATTAACACTGGGAAATGAATGTTTTGACCCACTTTAAAGGGATCGCGGCACGGTTTTAAAGGGTCGCGGTCAGATCAAGGATCGCGGCATGTCTGTTTAAAAAGTAAGTGATCGCGGCGCCGATATGCCATAAATGGCTGGGGAAGACCCTGGTCTAGGATTCTTAGATACAATGTAATTGAATATTCATAATCATAGATACATACGACACGATAATTAAAACTAGCTTGTTTACAGAACAAACAAAGAATGATGTCTTATTTATAGAATAAAGGTATCAACAAGTTATCATGCTGACATTTTAACTGCAATTAAAGAAAAATCCATCTATTTTGTTCACAATGCAAAGAGAATAATAAATGGGTATTTTCATGACACCCTATATCAGGCCTGAGACGCCATATCAGCCCTCGAGCTGAGAGCTTTAGCTCGAGGGCTGATATGGGTCGAGGGCCTGATGTAGGGTGTGATATGAAAATACACATTTTTATTCTGTTTATCATATACTTCAGCAATGACTTTGTTGAACTGCCAAATTCAACTAATTTACTGCGCTTTTTTTCCAGGGAGAATTAATAAATGTAATCACATTTGTATGTTTTCATTCACGTCTGTATCGTAAACTTGTGCAGATATAAACGACATTTCTTTCCGAAATTTGATTTCAAATGAATGTAATTGACTTTGAAATTGTCTAATTCAGGAAGTGAATGGTCACAAGTGGTTATTTTATCCACGGATGGTTCTATATAATTGAGTTTATTATAAAGTTGTTAAACTATCTTTGTGGTCCGTGTATTATGCCTTATTTATTTCTTTATTTGACTTTTATCTATCTATCATCCATTTTATTTCATCCTCATTACTAGTCAAGTCATTTTCGTAGAATTATGGTCAAAGATGACAGCTCAACGTACACATGTAGATGTATCGCCAATAATCTGGCGCGAAAGCAGGATGACAAACAGACTACATACGATACGAGTGACACATCGTATACAATCGTAACTAATCGGTAATTTCCGTATCACTCCGCTGAAAGAATCATAAAGAATATTCGGTTATTTCCGTGATATGACATTTTTTAACCGTGTGACGAAGCTTTATTGCCCGGCAACTACATCCTGATTGATATGACTGCCTAAGTCTATATCGTAACAACGTATTTACACGGAAGTTGTTGATAAAAGCTCATACTCAACGAGTACTAAGATAACTTAATACAATTATTGAAGCAAATTGTTCTGCATATTACCTAATTTTGATTATATCGCACCAATACTACATTTTAAACCTAAAAAAATATATGCAGGGAAATGCGAGAATCAGGCACTTCTGAAAACACCATGAGAGAAGTGAAAATCAAATAGAGTATATTAATACCTATATATACGCATATAAACATGTCAATATTCCCGATCACCCGTGAAATTCTCTTAAACATACGCTTGAGCAGTAAAATAAAATACAAATCTCTTATTACTCTGTTTTAAAACACACTTTAAGATATGTTAGATATAATAACCATGATAACATACACTGTTCTTAGATAAAATATTTAGCAATATAACTAACATAAATAAACATGTACACTGTAGAACTTAAATAAAAAGAAACAAAAAAATAATATAAAAATGCCTACCTGTGAAATGTAAGTCGTTTCATCTCTTTTAAATCCATCTTCTATATACTGACTGTATCAATATGTTTTTCAAAGTGTCAAAAACGCCCACTAATACACTAAACCACCAGATGCTAAACCAGATGCACCAGCTGTTATTTAGACAACGGGTGGACGAGTCTATTTTGCCAATAAGGGGTGATAAGTTATCTGTCGCTATGAAGAGTTGGTTTAATTGAATCAGTATTTTAATTACACTAATTCCAGTATGTGAATTACAAGAAATCAATATTGTAAATTTAATAAGATTAAACAAATTACTTTGTTTGAAATTATTGTCACAATGACAAAAGAGTAATATAGAACAATTTTAAAAAAATCCTAAATACCTATAGCGAAAATGGTATCTTCCAGAAATTATAATTTGGATTTAGTTGAATGTTAGCTGTGTTTCGAGCCTTATGGAAGAAATATATTATTTGCGATGTATTATTTCCACGGATTTAAAGAAATTGAAGGTAAGAATTAATATTTATTATTTTTTAAGTTGCTAATATATAAAAAAGTGAATATTAAATAATACAGCAGATGCTTGATTTATACTAATAAACCACCGATTTATCGTGTCGTTATGTTTTATAGAGTATACATTTGCATAATATAGCAGTGGCATTTCGGTTGTATATGTATAAATGTTATTTCGGATTAAAAGTTTCTTTAATATAATACTGCATACATGTCCGTCCCCCCCTCTCTCTCTCTCTCTCTCTCTCTCTCTCTCTCTCTCTCTCTCTCTCTCTCTCTCTCTCTCTCGCATGGGATAATGTAGGGTCCTTATATATAAGTTGTTGCAACTTTATCTAGAGGGAAACAAACTGTTAATTTTAAATATTTAACTTTAACTTTGAAATGTCCTAACTAAGAAATTGAGTGGTAGTTTTTGAAAATCGGTCAAGTGCATTGTAGTATTATTAAGATATATGTCGTTGTTTTGACATACACAGACATACGGATAAGGGATGCACGGGCGGATTCATTCGTATGCGAATTAAAATATCAAGTTCTACATATAACGCGTAGCTAGAATTTGACAAATTGAAGTAAACCGTACATTAATTTATATATAGCCACATAGGACATCATTCTAAAAACAAAATTACAAATAAATGAAAGTTTAAAACCAGACAATATTATTAATTTTCAGATCGTGTTTATTCATGGCGTGTAATACTTGTAATGCGTGTAATGCACTTGAAGAGTAAAGAAAGTCATCAATGGGGTTACATTTTTACGTGTTGTTCGATGCAAAATTACTTTGAATAAACGCAGACTTATTGTTATCTTTAACAGTTTGCATTATACACTATTATAGATAAACATCACGCAAATAAACGCAAGGTAGTAATTCCGGATTTGTATTTTTTTAGAATTGTTCAGCTACATTATTTCTTTATTAACTTGATAAAATTAAACTAAATAAGCCATAGATCACTTAAAGAATTTACACTGAACATTTAAAATAAAAGACTCGAGAAGGTATATCTATCCCAACTATGGTTACGCGCTAGAGATAGCAATTTTAAACTTGGCGGTAAAAAAAATCGTAATAGAATGCGTTCTAACAAGCCTAGTCTTCCGTGTATTCCAGTCGTAATTGTGGAATTGTTCAAATACATTATTGTTGCATTAACTTGATAAAATAAATTGAATTTAAGGTCTCCCTAAAATACATCCTCAATAACATCAGTAGGGATGTTTTCTACCAACCATATTATGTTCACGACATAAGACTTCGCTCCGCTTCATAATGCTATGCATCTATGCATTTTGAGCACACATGTGTAACACTGACTGTGTGCGATTGCGTTACAAAAGTGAGAATTTTAAAGTAACTATTCACTGCCACCTGACAGTTATCCATATCGTACAAACTCGATAACTTCCGTAGACTATCGGAACTTGAGGCTGTTCCGAATCATATAATTGCAGTGTTAGGTATAGCTGCATGTGAAATGGATACTTTCTGCATGAAAACAAAATAGAATCTAAAAACACGTCTGCATTTTAGAGTGCGTCCATAGTAATTTCAATAAAGTAACATGGTTATTCAGCGGTTTATATGTGGGAAAGGGTTGAACACGTGACGAAATCAGCTTAATCTCCCTGGTGGCTGGTCCGAAAATATGTAAATAAGTTTAAGCAGACCAGTAGGTCATATACCACTATTGCATTTCCCATAGGCCTCCATTATAGCCATTTGGCCTACAACCCCTATTCCTATATCCGAACTGATGATAAAACCTAAATGTTTTTAAAGAACTATCTTAGAGACATTCAAAAATGACCAGCAAATTGGGACTATTGTATTGCGTTCAGCCTCTAATATTGCACTGAAGGTGGGCACCCCCAGAATGGCAGTAAAGAAATTTTACTTTTTGCAAATATACTCTCAGTACAATTGTTTCCATAAAAATGCAAATTTCAGTCAAAATATCCTAACTGAACATGTTTTATGTTGGAAATATATTTTTTGGATGTTTTATGGGGATTTGTTATGATTTGGATAATTTTATCAGAATCTACCTTACAATCTGACTATATGCCCTAATAGACCTATACTTTTTCAACCAATCAGAAGCCCCAAATCAATAGTGGTATGGGTGCCAGTAAGCGAGTTGTCTACTATACTGTCTCTGTTTAAAAGAAACTAACCCGCCAAATAACTGCACAATTTCACTACAAAACCGATTATTAAAACACAATCCAGATGTTCGGGTCCGTATCTAGACCCATAAAACGGTTGCGGTAGTGCATTGATAGAGTAAAATAGTCCGTTTTCAACTAAAAGGATTAAACAATGTGTTAATGAAACCAGTCATTAACCATTATGCGTCGATCTAGCGAAGCGAGCGAGAATTTTTTTTATACTGAGGGCGTGCATCGAAATTGTTTAACACAAAAAGGATTTAACAATGTGTTAATTAAACCAGTCATTATCCATTATGCGTCGAGCGAGCGAAACGAGCGAGAAGATTTTTTATACTGTGGGCGTCCATCGAAATTGTTTAACACAAAAATGATTTAACAATATGTTAATTAAACCACTCATTAACCATTATGCTTCCAGCGAGCGAAGCGAAAAAGAAAAAAATTATACTGAGAGCGTGCTTCGAAATTGTTTGATATTTTATCTACAGTAACATGGACATACATGCATGATCCGGAAACTTTATGGGGGGAGGGGGTGGGGGGGATGGCGCCGGGTGCGCTAGGGCGTACGATATACTAAAATGTACGTATGTGGTAGATAACTCGAAAGTATATGAAAGTAAGTATGAAACTAACATGTTCCGACGCGATTCTAACTCGTATGTACCTGATACGTATGTTACTGGGCTTATATTACGGTAGCATAGCGTACGGCTGTCACAGTTACATCGACACGTGTCAGTATTACTAACGTTCGCGTTAGCTGTCTCGTTCGACGTATATGTGCAGGGGTCAAGCCAGACTCCAAAAATAGGGAGAAGTCACTTCTCCCTCCAGTCAAAACACGGAGAAGTTTTTCAAAACAGGGAGACTTGAGGTCGGTCGACATGAGACGGACGATTATATATCGAGTTAACCAATTGCATGTTATTTTATTAATTATTTGTATTGGTATTATTTCTGTTATAATAACTAAAATAATGCATAATAATAATAAAGCATGTGCATAATGTGAGCATCATCATCATATAATCTTGATATTTGTTTTAATTCATATTTCATATAAATCATTTTTCATATTTTAATATGAAATAGTTCATATACATTAAACATATTTTCAGGAGTGTGTGGTTAACATAAACACGTATGTTAACATAAACAAGTACGCTACTTAACGACTTAACAGATCAACTTAAATTGTTGACATAGTTTGCACGTGTATTTACAAGAATTTGCCTATAGTCTTTTTCAGAAACCAGAAACTTAAGGAAGAAGAGACAGGTGGATCACATAACGATTCACCTAAGCATATACCACTTATGAAACAGAGCGAACATGTTTTTTTCATTATGTATTGCATTATGTTAAATTTGATATTTCGACTTGATTGATGTTCAGATTGGTGCTGCTACTACTACTGCTGCTACGACTGTTACTGCGGCTAATGCAACTACTGCTGCTTCTGCTAATGATACTACTACTACTACTACTACTACTACTGATGTTGCTCTGCTGCTACTTATACTGCTAATGCTGCTGTTCTGCTGCAGCTACTACTATTTATACTGCTGCTGCTGCAGCTACTACTGCTGCTGCTGCTGCTACTAATAGTACTACTACTACTACTACTACTGCGGTTGCTACTACTAGTCTACTACTGCTACTATTTCTACTACTACAAATATTATTATTATTAGTAGTAATGGTATTAGTAGCAGTAGTAGTAGCAGTTCTAAAAGTAGTAGTAGTAGCAGTAGTAGTGTAGTAGCAGGAGCAGTTGTTTAAGGTATAGTATTATCATCAATGAAAGCCGTAGTAGTAGTAGTAGTAACTGTTTTGGTATTTATATGCACTCGTTCTTCATCGTATTACGCTCCTAAAGTCTCGCAATATTGTAACGCTGAAGAACTCGTGCATATATCCCAATACATGTCTAATAACCTATATTATTCAAAAAAATATACCACTTTTAAGTTAGAGAGATTTCTCTTTGACTTCAGGATGTATCTCTTTTTAACAAGATATCTCTGTTCTTTGAGAGATATCTGTTTTTAAGAGATATCTCTCGCTCTGATGACTTTTGTGTATTCGTGTCGATACGAAAGCTCATTCGCCACTGTATTGGTAACAAATTGGCGAATACTATCCCACATATTGTAGGTTAAGCACATATGTCACCAGGGAAGCTATATTATTCAGGATACTTGTGATTGAAAAAAAATCATTGTTCACCGTCTAGATGATATATGCGTTGTTTTTAGTGTAGACCCATGCCTGTTACAAGAAAAAGGTTACCATGCTAAAGCACGATAAAATATAAGTTGTATCACTTCGAGATGAAAATAAATCCTATATTCAGGACAAACCAACAAATATCCTCCATAAATTTTATTTAAATTATGTAGTTATTCGTTTAAAAAGTGTCTCGTCAGTTGATTGTGTAAATCACAAAAACTACATATTCATGGTCTTTTCTTCTTATTGTGACAAAACGAAGAAATTACCTCGTTATTACATGAATAGGATTTACACATGACTCAAAACACAGTTTGTTGTTACTTAGCACTACTGCGGCATTGGATAGGATCTACAAAAGGCTCAAAAAGCAGTTTGTTGTTACTGGGCACCACTTCTGCAAAACGAGGAAGGAAATTTCCTCGTTTTTAGATGGATAGGATTTATTCATGACTAAAAACACAGTTTGTTGTTACTTGGCACTACTGCGGCAAAAAACGAGGAAATTTCCTCATTTACAGGGATGGGATCTACAAAAGTTTCAAAACTCAGTTTGTTGTTACTGGGCACTACTTCTGCAAAACGTGGAAATTTCCTCGTTTTTACATGGATAGGATTTACACATGACTCAAAACACAGTTTGTTGTTACTTGGTTCTACTGCGGCAAAAAACGAGGAAATTTCTTCGTTTTTAAAGGGATGGGTTCTACAAAAGTTTTAAAACGCAGTTTGTTGTTACTGGGCACTACTGCTGCAAAACGAGGAAATTTCCTCGTTTTTACATGGATAGTATTTACACATTACTCAAAACACAGTTTGTTGTTACGTGGTTCTACTGCGGCAAAAAACGAGGAAGTTTCCTCGTTTTTACAGGGATGGGATCTACAAAAGTTTCAAAACGCAGTTTGTTGTTACTGGGCACTACTGCTGCAAAACGAGGAAATTTCCTCGTTTTTGCATGGATAGGATTTACACATGACTCAAAACACTGTTTGTTGTTACTTGGCACTACTGCTGCAAAACGAGGAAATTTCCTCGTTTTTATACACATGATTCAAAATACAGTTTGTTGTTACTTGGTTCTACTGCGGCAAAAAACGAGGAAATTTCCTCGTTTTTACATGGATATCTACAAAAGACTTAAAACACAGCTTGTTGTTACTGGGCACTACTGCTGTAAAACGAGGAAATTTCCTCGTTCTTCCATGGATAGGATTTACACATGACTCAAAACACAGTTTGTTATCAGTTTTACTGGGCACTACTGCGGCAAAACGAGGAAATTTCCTCGTTTTACAGGGATGGGATCTACAAAAGTTTCAAAACTCAGTTTGTTGTTGCTGGGCACTACTTCTGCAAAACGAGGAAATTTCCTCGTTTTTACATGGATAGGATTTACACATGACTCAAAACACAGTTTGTTGTTACTTGGTTCTACTGCGGCAAAACGAGGAAATTTCCTCGTTTTACAGGGATGGGATCTACAAAAGTTTCAAAACTCAGTTTGTTGTTGCTGGGCACTACTTCTGCAAAACGAGGAAATTTCCTCGTTTTTACATGGATAGGATTTACACATGACTCAAAACACAGTTTGTTGTTACTTGGTTCTACTGCGGCAAAAAACGAGGAAATTTCTTCGTTTTTAAAGGGATGGGATCTACAAAAGTTTTAAAACGCAGTTTGTTGTTACTGGGCACTACTGCTGCAAAACGAGGAAATTTCCTCGTTTTTACATGGATAGTATTTACACATTACTCAAAACACAGTTTGTTGTTACGTGGTTCTACTGCGGCAAAAAACGAGGAAATTTCCTCGTTTTTACAGGGATGGGATCTACAAAAGTTTCAAAACGCAGTTTGTTGTTACTGGGCACTACTGCTGCAAAACGAGGAAATTTCCTCGTTTTTGCATGGATAGGATTTACACATGACTCAAAACACTGTTTGTTGTTACTTGGCACTACTGCTGCAAAACGAGGAAATTTCCTCGTTTTTGCATGGATAGGATTTCCACATAACTCAAAACACTGTTTGTTGTTACTTGGCACTACTGCTGCAAAACGAGGAAATTTCCTCGTTTTTATGCCATGAAAATGCGAGGAAATTTCCACGCTCGTATCAATGTGGCCTCTGCATGGAGCATATTTTAGCTCTTGGATAGCACGTTTTTTTGCAAAGTGAAAATTGGGCGGTGTTTATTTGCATTTTTACCCTATATAAAATGCTCATTTATATAGTGAAAAAGGGATTTTATTGGCAAATCCCTTTTTATTCTGGCGCCTCTTTATATAACTCTGTGTAAATAAATATGGCCGCTGGCAGTCAAAGTTTAATGTCATGATGATCATTTTAGAAATATCAATATCATTTATAGTTTTCAAGAAATAGTTGCTACCAATTTGTTTTTTAATCTATTTTTAACTGTTAATTTCCGGCCGACCTGATGTTTTTCTAGGATCAACTAGATATCAAGAGCAACATTCCTGTGAAGTTTCATGAAAATCAGTCAAGCAGTTTCAGAGGAGTAGTCGCTCAACGTGTTTACCGTATAACTCTATGTAAATAAAGATGGCCGCTGGCAGCCACGTTTAACGTCAAATCAAAATGATTTTTGACAAGGACAAACATCATGTCATGCTGATCATTTTAGAAATAGTCCCATATAAATATCACTTACAGTTTTCAAGATTGAGTCTCTAAATTCTTGTTTTCTAAAATTCTATTTTTTAGCGTTGGCTGCCATCTTGTATTTCACAACAAATTGAATTTTTGCTATGATCAACTAGATATTGTGGACAAGATTCCTGTTCAGTTTCATAAAAATCCATCCATTAGTTTGAGAGGAGTTGTCCCTACAAATAAAAGTTTACGGACAGTCGAACGGACGGACGACGGACGCTGCACCACTGTATAATACACAATTTAGCAAGCATGCCATAGTATGTAGTAAAATCAATTGTATAAATAAAACAAATAACATTGTATTTTGGATATTTTTCGGACTAAAATACGAAGTATTCATATCTTGTCCTTTCATGCTGATAACTTATTCAAGATGGCCACCATACGGGCATCTTTGTTACACAGGAGTTTGTAAGAAGGTCTTGACTACTGACTATATCTTCAAGAAGTAGCATTCTCCCAAAGGTTTGGTAGTATGTCTTAAATGTATTGCTATTTAGAACGTAAACTAAGACGACTTCTTGAAGGCAATATAACAGCAACTAATTTGTAAGACTTTAACCTCAAAATATCACATACATTTGACCTGTTTTGTGCTATAGTAATAATATGGTAGTAACGTCGATACGGGTTTTTTCTACATTTTTAAAATAATATAGAGCTTACTTCGTCACTATTGAGATCATGGGTCATGATCATAGCTTCAAAACAAATTGAAATAAACTAACGTAGTCGATGGCATTCTATCGCAAATCCCCGTTCTCGCCATAAAGCCACATCTTTAATCTTGATACACACCTATTATGAGCTTGGAGTATGTTGTATACATCTACTCTGAATAACGTTAAATTGTATATGCAACACGACCCTATTCAGAGAGCAGACATTTCTTACCAGCCCTCCCCTGCAAGTGTAACTCCCAGGGCATGACCTAAGAGTCCCATTCAAAATCCCATTTGAAATGTTTTATAACTCGAGTCAACGATTACACGTACACCATTTCTGATCCGTATGTAATACTGTTAAGGAGTTATTACGCTTGCATGTAACCCACCCCCACGCCCACATCCATAGCTCCTTGCCCAGAAGTTGAATAATAATTCCAACCGTGTTGTGCACATTCCTGAACATAGGACAATTATATCCTAAAGTCTGAAGTATATAACTATCTATGTAGCAGGAGATCCATTCCATCACGCACAGTCGGACTCACGGGAATAATGATGTAAGATTCTGTTTCATTCAATTTACAAATATATGTCATATGTTTATTATTTCAGATAGCGTGCGTGCGTGCGATGTATGTATATGTGTGTGTATGTATGCATGGATGTACTGATTGATGGATGGATGGATGGATGGATGAATGGATGGACGGACGGACGGACGCACGCACGCACGCACGCACGCTCGCACGCACGCACGGAAGCACGGATGGATGGATGGATAAAGGTGCGTGCGTGCGTGCGTTTATCAGTCCGTCCGTGAGTGCGTGCGTGAGTGCGGGTTTTAACGTCGTTTTTAACAATATTTCCGATACATTACGACGGTACTGCCACACTGGAAAACTACACCTTAGACGCAGTAGTGTTATTTTTTTACTGATCCTTTGTGACCAACGAGCCCAATATATGTGGCTTTGAAGTAGAATACCGCTTAAGCCGGTGCTAGGGGGCGTGAGAAGTGTTGCTTCTTTCTTTACTTCTCATGAACAGACTCAATAAAACCGAGTCTGCTGCTTTATTGTCTTAATTGTGTGTGTTGCTCTCAAAGGATCACCTTTATCAGTATTTATTGATACTATTGCTAGTCACATTATACGGACACCAGTCCGACGAGTCCTAAAACTACCCGTTATCATGGTTATATGCAAAACTTCAAACAAGGGAACAACGAGTACCATTTTTATGAAATCTTTAATATCACCCGGCCGGGAATCAATACAAGCTAAACATGGGGAGATTTGGGTTTACATTCTTTATTGATATTGTCTTAAAATTCCATTCGGAATAAGGACTATTTATTACAGTAACTATTTATTACTGCCATACAACGGTTCGATTTTGCTAAGATGAATCGCCACCAATAAAATCTGCAACTACAGGGCATACTGTTATCAGCAGTAACCGCAGGTTTAGTGGCAACAGTAGCAGTAGCAACGGTCGTAACCAACATGTAACCAACAACTAAGTGTCAATAGATACTCGACCTTGACTATAAGTGCACACGACTATGTAACTAGTTCTTTCAATAAAAGTTCAAGTACGTTGTCAATTCAACGTATTTACACTCAATGATCTGTAAAGACTATACAATATCGGACAATAGACAACAATTAACGGCGTTTTTCAAAAAGTATTTATTAGATAATCCGATTTTAACACGATATAAGTGATTCTAATTAGGTTTAATTCATCAGTTTGAAGTAACATGCAAGACGAAACCTAAATAGAAGAGTTTTAAAAAACATATATATCTCAAAATAATGTCCCCATACTCCCTTAGAAAGAGAGCTAGTAAATGTAACCAACAGTTAGGTATTATCAACTTACTGATTCGTCCTTGTGATAAATCTATGTCATTTGTACTCAATAATAGTTTTCATAAGCAGATAAGGTAATTTCCCAATCCTGAATATAGCCAATCAATATCGAACATAGACGACAACACATCACACAAGTATGTATTGAATAATGCCATAATTCACTACACAATGGTTACCTTAACAAGAGCAATGTGATAAGGGATCATATAAATTCAGCATTTTCAAATTATATGTATAGCAATTCATCAATATGAAAAGTTTTAAAGGCACATTAATCTCAAAATAATGTCCGCCTTCTGCCCAAAAACGATAGCCGATAAAGGCATAATTGTAACAGTTTGGCATTGTGAACTTCCTGATTTGCGATTAACTATGCGTATATACTTGTCGTACATACTATTTTTAAAACTGTGTCAAGTATACTCAATATTATTTTTCAAAAACAGATTTTGGATATCGAACAATAGACGACAACAAATGTGTTTTTTTCACAAAAGTATGTAGTCAATAATGTATTCTACAACACAATTACTCTACTGTTGTTTATCTTAACAAAAACGGAGTTATAAGAATTTAGTTTTATTCATCAGTTTAAAAAAATATGCAAGACAAACCCTGAATAAGAGAGTTTTAACTAACATATATATCTAAAAATAATGTACACATCCTCCGTATACTAGACAGCCAGTAAATTTAACCAACAGTTAGGCATTGTACACGTCCTAATTTATGATATGCAGACGTCCTTGAAATCAAACCTTTTTTAAAACTTTTGTCAGGTTTCATCAATATTCTTTTTCAAAAGCAGGTAAGGGGAATTCCCAATCCTGTGTATAGCTACAATATCGAACAATAGGCGGTAACCAACGAGAGGTCTTCACACAAGTGTGTATCAAAACATATACAAATACATTAACATTACTATATTACTTTTATCTTTACCATAATTGAGTTATGATGTTTCAGTATCATTGAGGATTTTAAACAAATATGTCAAATGATGCTTAAATAATGGAGTTTAAAATCCATATCGATCTCAGGAAAATTATCCCCTGAACAGATAGCCAGTAAATATGGTCAACAGTTCGGCATTCTTCTATGCAGGCGTCCTTGAAGTCAAATCTATTTTTAACACGTTGTCATTTGTAAACAAAAGCAGGTAGGGGAGGTACTGTATTACCCGTATACAGACGTCAACAAACGAGGGGTTGCCACACAAGTATGTATTAAATATCGTAGAAATAGCTTACAATTGCTGTACTACTGCTCAAATAACAAGAACTGAGTGATGCTATTCCAGTAAAATTGAGCATTTTATATACATGTGTAAAACGATGCTAAAATAAATGAGTTAAACAAAAATATTAATTTCAAAATAATGTCTACAAAATCAATTAAAATGACAGCCAGTAAACATGATCAACAGTTAGCATTTTCAACTTCCTGATTACGTTCTTGTGAACAATAACAACATTAAAACAGTGACATAGCTACTCAATGATTTATTGCTTTAAACAAATAAACAATGACCAAGTGATCATTAGTGTTAACCGTTAAATACCTAAATTATCATATTACATAGATACCATCAAAACAATTCAGCGATCTTAGCTTTGCTATGTGAGGTATGGGCTATAAACAAGACCCACACATATTCAAGGACAACTAGCCTAATAAATTGGCTCCTATGCAGTTTTTTTTTTATTATTCTGACGTTCTATGTAACTGCATATACGCCTAATTTCCTTTGCAAAAAACCCGACTGGAAAAAACGCTCGAACACCCATGTGACTTTCGAACGAAATTGAGCATCTTATCAGACTCCTGTGCGTAAACCATGATGATAATCTAACAAAATAATAAGTTATTTACCATTTACTTTCGGTTTTATTTTTTCCCGAAGCATATTTTACATAATATATCGGTTTTTCGTAGATCGCTATACATGTGTATTGACAATATATTGACAAGTGCGCGTTTCTCCCAACGTTGCATGCGCATGCGCATAACAACACATTTTCCACTGTGGTCAACGTGTCACGAAACTACGTTGTGTAATTTGTACCTAGTATAAAGTTTTTCAAGTCTTGGGTTAAAAAACGGTAATGGGCGAAGGGTGCCGGGATATTTATTATAAGTTACCCCTTCAGACATTCTCCTAAAAGAAAAATTAAAAAATCTCGCTTGTTTTATAGCCTGATCTGGGGGGAAAAGCACCTAACCATAGACCTACTGTATGTCCATGACCTACCTTAAGCTTGTTTATTTTGTTTTGTTATGTTCATTTCATTTAGTGTGTAGGGGGTGGGGTGAGTTTACGGGTGGATTCAGGGGGCGACCCACTAAAAATCTGTAAAATATGGAAATTTATTTTAAACGAGCTGTAGGAGAACAGCGCAGCCCGACTATTCAGAGAATAATAAATGGTATAGCCAGTATATACCATCAGAAAACAAGGCTAAAACAATGTGATGGTGGGTTGGGGGTTGAGGTGGAGGTGGGGTGGGTATAGAAACTCTGGCCGATATAAAAATTATTGTTAGAATCTCATAAAAATTATAGTAAAAAATGCGGCAGGGTGTGACATTTTATTTATTTTTATCAGTTTTAATCCAAAGTTGCTGTCATTTAAAAAAAAAATTGTGGTCGAAAGGCAACTCGGGGAGGGAGGGGATATCTGGCGATTTTTTTATTGTGGCCTCATTTCAGGTTGTATTTTTATTGATATTTCCTCTGTGTATCTGAATTTAATCTAAATTGCTTTATATGTAAATGATTGCGTTCAAATTAACATTTTAATATCCAATAATGGAAGATAAAATGAAAACAATTTCCCGCGCCCTGTCCTCCTTGTGAGGGGAGCCCATAAACCAATGGGGGCAGGACGGGGGCGCATAATTGATATAGTTGTATATTTGATAAAACAAAACAACACAGACACAGACATATGTAAAAAAAACAAAAAAACATTCGGGTGGTGGTGGGATGGTTGTGGGGCGAAACATATTGATAAACTGATAAAACAAAACAACACAGATATATGCAAAAACAAACAAAAAACAACAACATTTGGGTGGTAGTGATGATGGTGTGTTGGGATGGTTGGGGATGGGGGGTGTGGGGGTAACAAAAATTGACCAAAACAACACAGAAATATGTAAAAAAAAAAAAGACAAAGTTTCCAGTGTAGGTGGGGGCAACATAGCTTTATGTGTAAGATTTGACCAAAACAACACAGAAATATGTAATATATATATATATATAAATCGAGTTTCAAGTGGGGCAGGCGGGGAGTGGGGGTGGGTGGTGGCAGGGCCACGTAAGAATTGACCAAAACGAGACAGAAATATGTAAACAACAAAAAAAATAATCGAGTTTCGAGTGTTAATATAACATTTTTAAAAGAGCCGTTACTGGTCCGATCTGGTTGGTTTTCGAACTTGGCCAGTAGAGATGATAAAATTTACCAAAGCAATACAGAAATATAAAAATATATATAGTTTAGAGTCTGGGGTGTGTGGGGGCGGGGTGGTAGGGGTGCGGGGGCATAGCAATATGTGTAAGAATTGACCAAAACAACAAAGAAATATGAAGAAAGAAATAGAGATTCGAGTCGGTGGGGCGGGGGAGGAGGGTGGTGGGGGCGGGGCAACATAGCTATATGTGTAAGAATTGACCAGAACAATACAGAAATATGAAGAAGAAAAAATAGTTGAGAGTCGGCGGGGGGGAGGGGGGTGCCGAGGGGGTTGTGTGGGGGCGGGGACGGGAGTAGCGGCGGAGCAACATAGATATATGTGTAAGAATTGACCAAAACAACACAGAAATATGTAAAAAAAATAACAAATTGAGTTTCGAGTGTGGGTGGGGGGAGGCCCTGGGGTGTTGGAAGGCGGGCGCGGGGTGGGGGCAACATAGCTAAATTTGTAAGAATTGACCAAAACAACACAAAAATATGTAAAAAATAAAATTTAAATGAGTTTCGAGTGGGTGGAGGGTGGAGAGAGGGGTGGGGGCAACATAGCTATATGTGTAAAAATTGACCAAAACAACAGAAATATGTAAAAATATAAATTAAATGAGTTTCGAGTGGGTGGAGGGTGGAGAGGGGGGTGGGGGCAACATAGCTATATGTGTAAAAATTGTCCAAAACAACAGAAATATGTAAAAATAAAAATAAAAATGTGGGAGGGGGAGAGGGGTGTGTGGCGGGGCGGGGAGGAGGGAGCCCATGCCCAAATATGGATGAAGTACAAATAAGATGCATAATGATATAAGATCCCAAACCAAAATTATAACTATATATACACCAGCTTACATGCAAACCTAGATCTGCCTTTATTGCCCATTTTATGGGCCGTCACAATTTGGATTCCATGGGAGCCCAGAATTTGCGGAAGACAACATTACTTAAGCAACCCTTTACAACATACTATAAGGAAACCAATTCCCAAATTTAGTTGAGCTAGGATGGGACATTATGCTTTATAAAAAGAAATCGTTGTGTGTTTGGTGGACCTGAACATGGTGATTTTGTTTACGAAAACAATAACTGTCACTAGTATTCAAATCCCCCATCCACGCCCCCACCCCCACCCCCCAGGGTTTATGGGATGACGAGTTGTCCGTTGTCAGTTGTCCGTCGCCCGTCGTCGTCCGCTAACTTTTGCCTTGTGAACACTCTTGCAACTTCATTATTATTATTCGGATCTTTACCAAACTGCTAATTTTCATATAATTTATATTCTCTTTATTACGATTTAAGAATGAGGAAGAGTCTTGTAGAATAATAAACGACTAAAACAAGTAATTTTAACAATACTATAAATATAACAAAAATATTACTTTTAAATCGGCATGAAATATGTGTAGTTTAAACACACCACACAATGTTTTACGATTGTAGCAATAAACGGTTCTATTCTATTCTATCGACGGTGCATGGTAGGTTGCGTAGGGTGAAGTAATATGCGCAAGGAACTCTGGGTAAGAATTTCAAACAAGATGGCGGTACCCTTCGATAATTCGGAAATGTGTCAATATATTCGTGATAAATTTGGATAATCGGAGATATTTCATCGTGGCAGGTAAATTTTGAAACACCAATCGACTCAAAAAAAAATCTTCTTTCAACCTGTGCATTAATAATATACAAACAATGCTGTTTAAAAGCGTGAAACCTTCCCAACAGATTCCGTTGGGAAAGTCCAGTCGTAAAATGTGCAATAATCAATACACGTTGATGCTCGCCAATACGAAAAATTTCAAAAGAGCATTAAACGTGTATTTTAACACACTAAAGGACAACCAGAGTGTACTTAGTGTGAAATATCTTAATGCGAAAAATAACTTGGCGATATGAAAAACATGATGTATCGTCAAACTATTGAAACATTATACAGCCACGAATGCCACAGCCTTTGTTGAACGCTTAATGCGGACTAAAAGTAATGCAATTTATTTTGACTTTGAGCTATTTCATGACAGGCAAACAATATGTTAAATGATGTTTTAGTGTATCAAAATATTCAGAATGTTTACAAAATATAAACCACAGTATGTTTTATATGAGTATCAGTAAGCACTTAAAATGAGGTTACATTGTTGAATTAGTGTTTAACGGGTCATCATTATAAAGCTAGGTTATTTATAGCCATCTCATATGGGGGAAAAGAGAGAGAGAGAGAGAGAGAGGGAGAGAGAGAGAGAGAGAGAGAGAGAGGGGGGCTTCACACTTTCTTTTAAACAAGACCGGGGGAATAACTCCAGTGCACCTGCCCGTTTAATGCCCCCAACGGACAAAATGTCTAGGGAAAGTGACTTGCTTCAGGTCACAAGCGGAAATAGTTGAGTAATGATAAATAAGTTCTTCCGTCGGCGTTTTCACATATATGGTGGGAACTAAGGTTCTCGTGGATATACAGAATATTATGTCAGTACCTTTTACTATCCAGTTTATTAGGCTCGGCACGAAAACGAAGAATGGCTCCGCAGAGCCTCGCCATTCTTCGTTTTCTAAGCCTCGCTTTTCGTGCCGAGCCTAATAAACTTGATAGTTAAAGGCACTGACATAATATTCTATTTATCATATAGATTATCCACATTTTCTGTATGAATTACTATTATTACCTATTTCTCAGAATGTTACGCTTATCGAGGACGCCGCCATGTTGTTGTTTTTTGTTTGTTTTATGACGTCAGGCAACGTTACGTGCATGGCGTCAGATAAAGTTACGCGCAATAAACGCCGAGGGATTCCGCATTGATTTGCTTTATTGCTCAATTCCTAATAAAATAAAATTCATTAGGTCACCCCTTTATAAGGTAGAAATGTGCATATCTTCATGATACAACGTTTTTTACCGAGCGGTCCTCATAGCAGGGGGACTATACCACATGACCTATGACGTCAATATTGCTAATTCTTGAAGAAAAAATTGTAAACATTCGCCCACATTGAACAACTTTTAATATAGTCAAACGTATACATTTTAACCTTAATTAGTGTTTATCATTGGAAAAGAAATGGACAAGTAGCATAAATAGTCTGTTTCTTAATTTACATTTAAATGTGTCAATTAATCTAAATCTAGTATTTTGTTTTTCATAATCATTATGATGCGTTATTTGTTGCAAAGGAGTATTTTCTTTGATTATTGTACAATGTATTGCCTGTTTCTAAATTTGAAATTTGACACGAATAAGGATTACCCTGTGACTTTTAATATTGTCAAACTAATTAGTCTAGATCATCTGCGATGCTTGTTTGTTTTCAAGACAAACGTCTAGAACAGTCCTTCGGAACAAAGTTTGATTTTTGCCTATACATTGGTAACATTTCTGATTGGCTGAGACACCTCCTATCCATGATACACAGAAAGTCAAAAAGACAATCAATTTATATATAAACAAAGAGGAAAACTTCATCATTATATCGACGAACTAAATGCGGATGGTCAGAAATACTTTAATAAAAAAATAAAAAACATTATGGTCACGTGGTTCCCGGCCAGTTTCAAATTTGTTTCCACACAACCGGTCAAGACGTTTGTATTTACGATCAAGCGTCGAAGATGATCAAGACTACAAACTAATACAATAACGCAAATAATGCATGCTTCTCTCGCCTGATATTCTGATAATGTGAAAATAAGTAAAGTTTGCAAAAAAACAACCAAAAAACAACTGAAAACCTCTGAAAATAGACCAGCAATATTTTGAATCATTTTATTTAAGAAAACTATTTATTTATTTTTTTATTTTTAAAAGTAAGTGAATTAATTTGATCGGGCCCACCCACAGTGGGAAGAGAAAAAAATTGTTTTTAAGTTCACTTACTCCTAAATATTTAAACTATGACTTACCTATAGTTTGCCCGTTTACTTATGTAAACTTTTAAAACAAGAGGCCCAAGACGGCATGTAATCGCACTACTGGATAATAGACACCCAGATACCATTTACTTGAATATATTTTGAAATCCGGCCAGCGATTATAGACGAGAACATATTTTAATATATTTGTACAGATTTTTTCTAAATAGCCATAAAGGAAACGGCTAGAAACAAATTTGGTAGAGGGTCACAAAAATGACCTTTCTAAATTATTTTAAAATCTGACTAGTGGCTTTACACGAGAAAATTATTATTTTTTAAAAAGTGTTTTCCTTATAGCCATGTAGGAAAATAGGCATATATGAAAAATAAGCCTCGTCCCTGGCGGTCATAGTTTTTAGTGAATCAACCCAGTTTGAACAATATTGGTAAATGGTTACCAACTCACTATTTCTATAAAATTACGTCGACATCTGGCAATTGGTTTTAAAGGAGATGTTTAAAGATGTCTATAATAATATAGCCATATATGGAAAATATGCACCGCCCTAGCGGCGATGTTTTTTGACGGATCGACTTGAACAATCTTGGTAGAAGGTCGCTTCAGCATAATTATGTTTAGTAAGGGTTTATAATGGATTTTTGGAATATAAAACTGCAGGACTATATCCCTATTTCCTTTATTTTCCTTCTGTTGGCATGACAACCCGAGTTCTGAGTTGATTGCCAGAATTTGATTAACATTGAGAGATAACCACCCGGAAATCGTCCATGTAAAGTGTTATGAAATTTCGCCCAGTGGTTTCAGATATGTTGTTTAAATGTTTACGATGACGACGGAAGACAACAGCGACGAACGAAGTCTGACGACGGACAAAATAACGATAATAACAAAATATATAATGTAAACATTATGTATGTGGACAGTTCTATGCAAAAAAATGATTTTTTTGAAGAGGGTAGTTTTGCATATGCAATCCAAAGCTTCAATTCCATATAAGCTATCTACCCATAAAGTTTCATTCCACTATCCCAATCCTAATTAAAGTTATTGAGCGGAAACCATTTTTTCTATTTTTAGTAACAGTGACCTTGACCTTGACCCCAAATGCAATCCAAAACTTGCTTTTAATATAAGCTACGTGTACACATTATTTTCCAGGCCAATATATCATTCCTAACTAAAGTTACTGAGCGAAAACCATTTTCTATGTTTAGTAACAGTGACTTTTACGTTGATTCCATTCCACTGGGGAATGACTGCCATACCATAGTATTCGACTACTTAAGTGTAACGGAGCTTACTGACCATTAAAACCATAAGACGCTAACTAGAACAACAAAAACAGTATCATTGTTTTCATATATTGCACGGGTATTGCTGCCAAAAGGCAATACATCCATTCACATGATAACAATATGTCAACTATAATTGAATTGAATGTTGTTTAACGGCTAATCAATACAGCATAGGTTAATTAAAGCCGTCCCAGAGAAGGGAAGGATACATAGGAATCCGGGAACCGTGCCCTACTCTTATAATGGAATAGATTCCTATGGTTCTTTAATGTGCTAAGAGGATAGACCGATACAAGGGACCGCCCGGTTTAGGTCTCCAGTGTTCCTTTTTGGCTGTTTTTGGGGCCGAATATCGACACCATTCATAATGCAAAATAGTATGTTTTTTTCCCAATTACATAGAAAAAAATCCCAAAGTTAATATAAACACTTTTTTTTTTAGTTTTTTAGTTTTTAAAACATGCATAATAATGTCACACGCAGAAAAGAAGAAAATATCTATTAAATTTCTCAGAATCGACTAGTGGATCTATTTTTTTCCCAGTTTTGGCGTTCACGACTATATGTTTTCCAACTGGAGGGACCCCGCCCCCATTCCAAAATACCAAAAAGGATCACTGTAGCCCATTTGACGGACGAGGCTAAGGGAAAGTGTCTTGCCCAAAAACATACGGACACAACTCAGTGACACCACAGTGGATTGAACTCGGAAACTCCGGTTACAAATCCGCCACGCTACCGACTGTGCCACGACAGTCTGATGCACCCAATATGTAATCAGATGATATAATTTCCCTCTTAGAATTATTTTGTTGTATTGTTGGACAGTTCCACTACATTAGCACAGATGCAATAAAATAAATACCAAATGAAATAAACAAATACAGTATAGATTCAACTCCAAATACGAACCTGAATGTATCCAAACTTTTACAATGTATCCAAACTTCCACACACCAAAATGGTGGACAATTCCTTCTTTTCAAGAAACCCGTAAACGTTCAGTAAACCTCGTGAGTGATATCACTGATTCGAATAGATGATATCATCCATTCAATAGATGATATCACGCATTCAGAATGAATCGGTGATATCACCTACTTGAATGCGTGATATCACCTATTCGAATCAGTGATATCACCAATTCGAATAGGTGATATCACCAATGGTATTAAAAAGTAGTACGGCGCCCCATACAAAACCCTTTCGCTTACCTGATGTGAAATAATATTGTAGACGTTTTCGTGAAAAAAACGAGGTATATGCATGGCTTTTGTTCATAATATGCGCAAAATTAAAGTACGCTTCAAGGATTAGCAAATTTGTTCCGGTGCATTTTCAGAAATTGTCCAAAGTGTTTTCCAAAAGTACCAACTTTCACAAAAAAATAATATCAGTCGAGGGTAGCGTACATTTTTTGCGTTCGAATGAGCTTTCTTTGGTAGAAAATGGTTAAGAAATAAAAATCTTATCGTACTCTGAAGCTTTCAATGTGGGTGAATGTTTACACTTTTTTTCTTCAAGAATTAGCAATACTGACGTCATTGGTATAGTCTGGTTAAAGCCGTTCTCAAAACATATACATGTAAGTTATATATATAATTATATACCTCGTCACTAGCAGGTTTAGAAACGGTGTACATATTTTGTAAAATGTGCCTGTTGATGGCTGTATAGGGACTTTAACATCTCTTCCTGGTCGATAACTTGAACGGTATCTAGCCGTAGAGTTAATATAAGCCAGCTAATATTGATTTATTGCATGTTGTGTGCTACATAACGGACAACTGCAAAGTCTGTCTCACAACTGCAAATGACATTTACCTGTTTGCTTTATTATCGCTGGGGAAATGTTTACGGCCAGGTATTGTAAATCTGCCACGTGTTCGGAAATGATGCCAGAAACTATTGTAAATCACAGTTTCGTAATACAATGATAATACGTAAACATATTATTACGGGAACAATAGATGAATTTGCAAAATACGTTTTTAATCGATACTAAATTAAATTTGATTTCAGTTTTCTAATTATATTCACAACTAAATCTAACTATATTTTTTGTAATTAAATATAATTTTACATAATGTTAGTTAACAGCTGTTTGTACATGCCGTTTTAGTTAGACATGTTATCGCGAGGCAATGTAATAGCAACAAGGCACACATTTGAACACGTGTAGGCGTTTATCTTTGTATTCAAACACGAACTAATTTATAACCTAGTTTGGACCTAGTTTTAAAGTAGCTATCCTGCCAAAAAAACAGCTAATTTTACAACATACAACGTTTCTAAACCTACTGATGACGAGGTATATATATAACTTACATAGTTTGAGAATCCAAACTATATAGGCACAATATAAAGGACTTTAACCAGCCAGGGAAAACCCCAAAACTGGGGCGTTGAATTAAGAGTTACCAACTCATAATTTATTTTACGCATATTCAATCATAGGTATTTTAAGAACCCATGAAAAAACAATCCTCTACTTTTAATCAGCACACACACATTATTGTATGACCGAGACATCTGGATAAAGTTTTGATAACAGGTTTTATAGTGTAATTGTGTTGTCATTTGCCTAATCGATTAATCGATGTAGTAGAAAATAAGGAAAACACTACGAAAACATGATTATAAGTAAATGGGAAATATCATGTCTCCTTGATGTTTTGCACTGAGGGATCTCACCAATGCAATCCGGGTTACATTCCCCTCTAAGAGGTATAATTATAAGGTACGGTGGCCACTTGCTCACACACGTGTAGTTTTCCTGCATTCTATAGCTTATTCTGACGCCAAGATCACATCAACGACGTCATCCGTACGATCGATATTAATTGTCTAGCTTGTTTCATAATCGATTTAAGCTAAACAAAATCAATATATTATTTCATTTTAACACATACTTCCCTATAAATACATTTTTCTGAAAATACGATACGACATAGACCTAGCTAGTCATATCAATCAGGATTTAGTTGCTTGGCAATAAAGCTTTATCACACGCGTGAAATAAAGGGTAAACACATGTCATATCAAGGAAATAAACGAATGTTATTTATGACTCTTTCAGCGGAAATTACTGATTAGTATGGTTTCTTGTCTGCATTTCATCCTGTCTTCGCGCCAGATTACTGGCTATACATCGACATCTACATCTCTATGAGTACGTTGAAATTTGACCATAAGTCAACGGATATGGCTTTACTAGTAATGCTAAGAAGATGACATAAAATAGAGGTTATATAGAAGTAAAATAGAGAAATAAATAAGCCATGATACACGAACCATAAAGAGAGTATAACAAATTTATAATAAATTCAATGATATAGAACCATCCGTGGATGAAACTTATGACACTTATGACCACTTATGACCATTCATTTTCTTGATTAGACAGATCATCAATAAAACAGCCGTTGATGTCAATGTAGTTATACAATTAAGGTAGTTTGCCTGCTGTATATATATTACATGAGTAGTTCCTATAATGATTTTATTCTTTCTTTTTTTTCAATCCTAACGTCCTACAGTTCTTTATTGATTTTTTCCCTTCATGCCTTATTAGAATTACTTATTTCTTTGATCTATCTTCCTTCCTTCCTTCCTTCCTTCCTTCCTTCCTTCCTTCCTTCCTTCCTTCCTTCCTTCCTTCCTTCCTTCCTTCCTTCCTTCCTTCCTTCCTTCCTTCCTTCCTTCCTTCCTTCCTTCCTTCCTTCCTTCCTTCCTTCCTTCCTTCCTTCCTTCCTTCCTTCCTTCCTTCCTTCCTTCCTTCCTTCCTTCCTTCCACCCTTCCTTCCTTCCTTCCTTCCTTCCTTCCTTCCTTCCTTCCTTCCTTCCTTCCTTCCTTCCTTCCTTCCTTCCTTCCTTCCTTCCTTCCTTCCTTCCTTCCTTCCTTCCTTCCTTCCTTCCTTCCTTCCTTCATTCATTCCTTAATTCCATCCTTCATTCATTATTAACTCATTCCATCCTTCCTTCTTTCCTTCCATTCTCTTACTTCCTTCTTTTTCCTTCTTTTCTATCTCTCTATCTCCCTCTAACATATAACCATGATAAACATGTTTTCAGTAAAACGTTTGTGCATAAACCAGGTGTTTTGAAAGAAGATATTCGAGGTTTATCTTTTGAAATAATTTACGAACATAATCTTCTTCAAAATACACAACCCGTGAAAATAGCTCTTTATGTATCAGTGTTTATGCACTTAGGTAACAATAAACATATTACCAAACCACATATCATATTACGTACTATACCGCACTATTCAAGGTCATAGACCACTATTGCATTTTCCATAGACTTACTGTTTAATGTTTTCCCATCTGACATGCAAACAAAACCCCCAGGCTTACTGTTACACAGATGAAGCTTAGATGCATGTAAACAGGAACTTCGTGTTGGGGGTGGACCTATTTTTAGTGCCACTTCTAGATGTCCGAAGGACATGACCCTACAATTTGAGGGAATCCCCAAATAAATTTATTTAAATCACCCTCTTTCCTTTTTATTCTGCTATATCATAGATATAAATCATACAAATAAAAAAAGCTATGTTAAATGAAAATCAGAAATAAATAACAAATTCAAGTTAACTTAATTGAATTTCCCACCTAGTCTATCATCCAATCAAAATAAGGCTTATGTATGCATTAGGCATTGGGGTTTCCATATACTTTTTACGCCAATCAGACCGGTTTTTGCAATAGGGTACTGTCACCTCATGGGTGTACATATTCCAATATTCCAATATAATAACGCTTGAAGGTCTCACTATGCACTTAGCTCCCTTGCATGTGACTGTAGGTGTAGGATGATTCTTACACCATAAAAAGTAGGGGTGTGTTCTTCGGTTTGAGATATTTTAATAATTGCCCATGGATATTTTCTTTTCTTGTTGCAGGTGAGAAAACAATAGTGTGAGATTGGATGAACAGCGATAAGACGACACTGACAGCAAAATGTGACACATTTGTGGGTGCTCAAAATGCGTATGAATTTAGGTGCAAACTGTTTAGTGAAAGCCGAAAAGAGTACCTTGACTGCCACCACTCACATTAAAAAAAAATGTACCAGATTTTGTGGATTTTTATGAGCAGCAGTAACTGTATTTTCCCAAAAAAATACTTTTAGACTGTAAATGCTTGATTCAAAATGGAAAATTGGACTTTACTGCCTATGGCCAACACAGTAAAATCGAAGTGTGTTGTGAGACCTTAAAGGCAATGCGATAGCAACATGACCACACATTTGAACACTTCTACACATTTTATTAAACAATTTACTTGTAAACAGAGTTCACCAGGATCATATATATTACACTATATTTTACAACACACACTAGACAAACACTTATCGCTTGAAATGTCGGAATTGTGTTAATGCAATTATTAATAAGAATTATGTTACAAGCATATTCATAGAAAAGTTGTATCTTTAAAGTTGGTTTGCTCAAAGTACTGATATAGAGTTTAATAACCAGTGTTTTTGAGATACGGATATCTCCCGAGGTAGAGAAATGGCCCCGATAAAAGAACGAGTGCGGAGCACGAGTTCTTATATCAGGAGCCATTTCTCTCCCGAGGGAGATATTTTCAGTATTACATAATTTAAAATGATATTTTATTAATGCTTCTAATGATTTACGCCTTTTTACACCAGTTTGCACGAGAACGCCAAGACAACGTAACGTCATACAAACAAAAAAAGTGGAACCGTAACTCTTCGTTAATTCAGACACATATATTTTATTAAATGTTATCGACACATTTATAGTTTATAGAATTTAGTGCATTAAATAGAGAATATTTAACTGCTGGGATCGATTATAGGGAAATCCTTCACGAGATGATAGGCGTAGATCTTTCACAAACGAGCGTAAGTGAGTGAGTGAAAAATAAACACACGCCTACCATCGAGTGAAGGATTTACATATAATCTATCACAACAGTTAAATAATCTATTTATTAAATTTTTAATCAGATTATGTATGACTTAGTTATTCGGAGTTAGTTAATAATACTTAGCGATTATGAATATTCTTTCACTGAGAAATCCCAATCTGTCACCGATAGAAATGTAATAAATATCGATTAATCAGCTGAGTGTTTGTAATGTATTCAATCTGAATATCTGAATATATATTTGTTATACTGAAAGTGTTTGTCTTTAATGAGGTAGAGTACATTACATTATATGAATGACGACAGACATGATACAAAAAACAAAAACAAAAAAAATACTTTCCATTGATAAAAAATGAGTTGTCTCTCTCAAATAACATGTCTATTGTCTATTCTTAAAGACACATTTCGAGCCTATTGTATTTGGGGGGGGGGGGGGGGGGGAGAGAATTTCTATAGGTAACTGTAAATCGCTGTTAGAAATACATTTGCACAAGGAAATTGAGATTATTAGGTTTTTGTCAAAGGATGAGGCCCGTCCCATAAAGAGTATAATAATGTAGTAAAAATTATAACCGTTTTGCATTTTATGTGCACTTGTATATATGTTAAAACAATTATGCATAGATGGATTTTCTTAAAAGACCCGTGTTAACTATTAATAGTTTTTGTATTTTTAGCACAATATACTCTATTATCAGTTACTTCTCTGCCATGTTTTAGTAAATCTCAAATGCAAGAAACTCATCGGGACTTCAAAATTCAAAAATCGTTGTCAGCTCAATGTGATGTTTTGGAACCGTCGTCCGTCCGTTGTCTGTCCGTCGTCGTCGTTATATTTTGCTTCTTATCACTTCTAGTTCGTGTGTTGTTGTTTGTTATTTGATATTAATAATAACAAGAGAATCGGTAGAACCGATGGATGCATCCCGAAAGTTACAGAAAAAAAAGTAATGTTTAGTGTGAGTGCTTCCTTATTCAAAATGAATCCGTATGGAACTCTATTATGCTCCGGATAAGATTTTTCAAAAAAGGGAGATAATTAAAAAAAGTAGTGAAGCTAGAGTTATGCTTCCTATGAACTGCACACTGTCTGATTGTCCTAATCATTCACACAAACTTTAATCAAGCATACTTTTTGAGTTATGCTCCGGACAAAAAGTGTGACGAGCGGACGCACACACGGACGGACGGAAAAAAGCGGCGACTATATGCTCCCCCATAATAAACAATCTAGTGTTTTTAGTTACAATATATTTTATATAAAAAACAAAGGTAATAGTAAATGAAAATAAAAAAACTGTGATGGGGCCTCAATATAATGTCTCTGTGGTAATCAGTCAGCGAGAAGTAAGCAGTTAAAAAGCATGCTATCCATGATTTTTCAACGACTACAATCAGCTGGGAAATGTGTCTTTAATATAATCATACGCTAGTATGTACACTAAAACGGCTCGCAAATGGAGATCTTCTTTTGACTGTGTCCATGATAGTGCAATCCTACAGGGATTTAGTTAAATAAAAGTTTTCTGCTTTCTTAAAGACTGTTCTGAGATGATACTGGAGTCCAGTAAATCATTACACATCTTTCGAAGTGTATACACGCTAGGCGCTCTTGAGGTCGGCATAGGTCGTGTCGGAGTATCACTGGTGAATATGCCTTTATGGGATTACCACATCCGGTAAAACACCATTGTCATTATGGATGCATTTCCCTCCATCCATTTCTTGTTTAGTAATTTATTACTATTATTAGTAGTAGTATAAATAGAAAAACTACTACTACTACTAGTACATACATAGCAGTAATCGCAGTCGTAGTCGTAGTAGTATAAATAGTAGTAGAAGTAGTACAGTAGTAGTAATAGTAGTAGTAGAATTAGTAGTAGAAGTTGTTGTAGTAGTAGTAGTAGTAGAAGTAAAAATAATATTAGTGGTAGTTGTAGTAGTAGTAGAAGTAGTAGTAGTAGAAGTAGTAGTAGTAGTAGTAGTAGAAGTAGTAGTAGAAGTTGTTGTAGTAGTAGTAGTAGTAGAAGTAGTAGTAATAATATTAGTGGTAGTTGTAGTAGTAGTAGTAGTAGTAGTAGTAGTAGTAGTAGTAGTAGTAGTAGTAGTATAGTTCGTAGTATTAGTAGAAGTAGTAGTAGTAGTAGTAGCAGTAGTAGTAGTAGTAGTAGTAGTAGTAGTAGTAGTAGTAAAAGTAGTAGTAGTAGTAATAGTAGTAGTATCAGCAGTAGCAGTAGTTGTTTTTGTTGTTGTTGTTGTTGTTGTTGTTGTAGTGATTGTCATTGTCATTATCCCTCTTCATCATCAGAAACAGAAACACATCCCGCTATATATCAGTTAGAGGATTGTTACAATCAAAGGAAAATATATTATACATAATATATTTATTACCTAAGAATAACATTGTTAACTATATTGGCCAGCAAATAATGAATGCACACAATGAATAAATGAATGAATGAATGGTGTTTTACGGCACGTCGACATATAAATAGGTCATATTGTGCGCAAAAACTAATGAAAGATGAAAAAAATAAGTAGTAATTAAAAATTAATGTAAATATATAAAAGTAAAACTATTTACAAATAAGGGATGATATGGTAGTAATATAAACTATATATGTAAATCAACAAATGCCCATCAACGGGTATATAATATATATATATAAGAACATATTATAATGATTTACAGTCTGATTTCTTTGAGGAAATCTAAAACAAGACTAAACTCTATAGTATCAAATAACACCTAACGCATAGGATCAAAAGAAATATAAAAAGATCGGACAGGGAAAGTAGCATTCAAGGAGGACAGTAAACCACAAAACACAGAAACAAACACGCAAACAGACAAACAAGAAGGCAAAAGCAATAATAAATGCAAACGACATCACAAACACAAAAAGGGTTGACAATAGGGCTACCGCCTTGGAACGGTCAGTGGCAAAGTAGGCCACTGGGGGTTTAAACCGGTTCTAGGGTGCACCAAACCTCACACTTACCCTACTGTCATCCCATTAAAACAGGACATTGTAAATAAAGAAATCCCCGCCATGATCTAATCTCTAACCAACAAGGCAGCATCAATAGGCAATATAAGTAAAACACAAATATGCTCGTGTAAATATAATACAAAAAAACAATAGCATAGAAAGCCACAATGAAGGTACTCAATGACTTTGCAGAAACCAGAGCAGTAAGAGAATAAACCATTAAGGGCACGACAAGAAAGATCATGGACAAACATCATCGTCCCAATGGGCTTTAGGTAGGCGTCATCATAGGGTCCACAGCCTGTCCGGTCATCGTACAACTAAAGAGGAAAGCATAGTGGCGAACTGTAAAAGGGTCCACCACCAAGCATGCAGTACGTTGGAAAATGATAGGGTCATAACCTCTTTTGATAAACTTTTTAACAAGTTTAACAAAGATAGTATGAAAGTGATCATGACCTAGAATCTTACGAAGTTTATAAATCACATCACCATAGAAGTCAGGTTGTGAAAGTCCTTGTCGCAGAAGAGTCCTTAAATTACTTTTATATTTGGAAAGAAGATCAGGGTTACGATAATACAATTTTGCAAAGGTTTTACGAAGTTTATGGTAACGGTAACCCTGATTCAGTAACTTTTTAGTTATACAAAGATTACGAATATTAAAGTCCTCAACTCGAGTACAAGCTCTAGAAAAACGAATAAGTTGAGACACATATACCCCATAAGAAGTTGCTCTTGGAACATCCCCATCCAAGTGGGGATAATTAACAATGTCAAAATTAAAATCATCTCTCTTGTCATAGATTTTGCTAATTATTTTACCATTTTCAATCGAGATATCAAAGTCTACACATTCCACCAAGATGTGTTTGACCGTTAACGGTAATTGCTCACCTTGTAATAAATATGAATGAGTATAACGTGTATGCCCTATCCTGCACCGGGCTAGGACAACTTCTTCTCGACGAATGGGTCTACTAGAAGAACGCCTTTCTCCGAGTAACGGGTTAATTGAATGGAGTTTATTGTTATCTGACAAATGCCAAGCGGTTCGCCAAGAGTTACGAATGTATGTGTTAATACAACATTTATAATAATAAGGTAATTTGGCATTAGATATATGTAAATTTAATGCTGCTTTATCAGCACTATCAGCTCTAGCATTACCCCGTATTCCTACATGGCTTGGAAGTCAGCAGAAATAATAACATTATCAAGTATAAGAGAATTGTACTTTTCTAAAAGTTAAAGAACGACTGGGTTATCATGGTTCATATTACCCAGTGCTTGAAGAGATGAAATAGAATCAGACAATATTACAAAATGGTCATCATCAGATCCCTGAATATAAGTTAAGGCAAGTTCAATTGCCTTAAGTTCAGCTGAAAAGATAGAGTCCTTGTCAGGCAGGCGGCTCGTTATGCTTTCCTTGTGAACAACAGCTGCTGCAGCTACCTTATCTCCATCTTTAGAACGGCTCCGCGTCATTTCGTGCAAAACCAGTTCGTCCCGGGATGTTTCGTCAAGGATGTTTCGTGCCAATACATTTTTGGGATGTTTCGTGCCCTCTCTCGGGATGTTTCGTGCCACATGCAGTTTTGTCAAACATAGATATTAAATTGAATAAGATTCGTAAAAACTGTATCTGTATTACTCCCGATGAGTTATATCAGTTTTGTGGAATATATTTTCAAGACATTATAAAAAAATCCCGTTATTATAAAATAATATTTCATTCTTCTATAATGCATAATTCGTTAAGAAATAAATATTTATTATTATTATTATTATTATTATTATTATTATTATATTATGACATACTAATACTAAACAAATAAAAAACTGTTATCATATATCGATTAGTCTGGATTGTACACGTTTAGTTTAATTATTATATAACTTTAGTATTATTACATTATATAAGCTGGCGAATGTATGTTTTAACTTCAGATTTCGAGTTAATGTTTGCTCCAGTTTGAACTCGTTTTTTCAGTGTTTTAGTTTTCTATTTTTGAATTTAATACCTTTGTTATCTGTAAAATAAATAAATAACTGAAATCTAAGAAATCTAATTATTTCCTCTCTTAGTCTACGTGATTTTTCATATTTAATTCTTTTTTCGTTTGAGTTTGTGATGTCGTTTGCATTTATTATTACTTTTGCCTTCTTGTTTGTCTGTTTGCATGTTTATTTCTGTGTTTTGTGGTTGACTGTCCTCCTTGAATGCTACATTCCCAGTCCGATCTTTTTATATTTCTTTCTAATGCAAAAGCATTTAGGTGTGTATTTTATAATGTATTAGTCAATATTGAACACGTGATGTTGCTAGAAGTAACGCGTACGTGTTCAAATAATTAACGATGCAGTACTCGGCCTGTCATAAACTGTGGTATGGTGTCACAGACAAGACATAACATTTGATCAAAGTCAAAACGTACAGATGTAAATTTATATTCTATGGTCTAAAATTAAATAGTTAGTTCCTTACAAAACTTTTTTTCGAAATAATGTGCTTCTCGGTAATTTTTATAAAAAGTAATTGTATGTTTATTTATTTAATATCGTTAATTGTTTCATGTAGTCACTATCTTTATATTTAGTGAACTTTTTGTAAAAAGTATCATATTATACCAAAGGCATGCCTAACACATGCATGGTCATACCAGAGGCGTGTGAATCAATGTAAAATAATATCGTGCATTCAATTAACTCTACAAATTATCTCCGTTAGGCAACTATTTTTCCGTAATTGCGTTATATATGAGAGACAGAGAGAATTCCTTCCGTTCTGAAAACTACTATCGTTTAAATGAAAACGGGACATATAGTACGGGTGATGCGTTGTAAGGACATTATAAAGACAATGACCTGATACATACTCCTCAAAATAAGTTAACGACCGTAATCGTATTTCTCCATATGCTTACCAGTGAAACTGACTACATACCATTTTCAAACGGTTACCCAGAATGTGTAAGCAATTTTGCATTAAACTGGACATCGTCAGGACTTCTGCATTAGATGAAAGAAAAAAATGGTGATATAATTGTTCTGTTAATTAAAAAGAAGCAGAGAATTTTGATAATTTTTAAAAAAATCATTAATATGCCCCAAAACAACAATATTAAACGTTTTAACATGTATTGTCAATTTATTTATTACGTTTAATCACTACCAATGGAAATATGGATGCAAAATTTTAATTTGCTACGAAATTGATTAACCTGTGACAGTTTAAATGCATACACCGAACAGCTTTGAAAACGCTGATTTTTTATCCCATCCAAAATTAAGTAAATTGTCAAGACCTACTTGCATATTTGGCACTGCACGCTTATCACTATAGGTACGCCGGTTTGGGACCAAGGTTGGTGGGGTAATGGTATTAAATGAGATTTTTGCTTAATGATTTAAATCTGTATACTAGTTCAAACATCATTACAATACGTAATTAAGTACATTTCAATTTAATAACGTTGTCTTTGAAAAACATACTCGAACGCATATCGATTTCTAAATATAGTCGTGACGTCATCACATTCTTCACATTCTCATTTAATACCATTACCCCACCCACTTGGCCACAAACTGGTGTACCTCTAGTTTTATCTGTAGAGGTAATCTAAAGTAAATGGTGAAAGATATCTGTTATTGATTCAATAGTCTTGGAAATATTATGAAGTAACACTTTGGGGTAAAAAAAGCATTTTATTGAAATTTCAAAATCTGAATTTGAAATTATTTTTTTTGTAAACTGTTAATTTAAAACTAGAGCAGTTTGTAGAAAATATTTTCTGAACAATGTTTGTAAACATTCAGAGACTGTAACCATATGTATATAAAACAAACATAATATAAAACATAAATAACCTTTTATCGGCATGGTCTCCAAAAACAGACGGGTTTCTTTTTTAAAAGCATGCTTTCATAATGGAAATATAAAGGGTGGATAACATGCGCGTTCGTGTGATGATCGTTGTCTGTACGACAATGTGTACTTTGTTAAAGTTAATATTCCAGAACAATATCTGTGTTTTCTTTCTTTTTTCTTCTTTAATTTTAAACTGTTCTTCAGCCTTTAATAGTTTATAAGAGTATCATCAGCATACAACATTATATTTCAATGGCTTATCTCATATACCATTTGGCATATAAGGCAATGATACATTGTTTCTTATCCCTATATATCGTTTCTGCAGTACCTTTCGGTTGTAATTGGGTTATAAACATTCCAGAACATAAGTAATATTTCACAAAAAATAAGTTATATAAAGAACAGCAACGTCACAGATCGAACGACTATGCGTTGGACATGGGTTCAGGCCTATCCGTTTCCACTGTCGGTGTGTTTATTCACTATACAAATAGTATTTAGATCCTAAACACTTTCCTAAACACTATTTCAAAATATTTTCAAAATGGTGAGTGTTTTGTATCACCGCCCCCTGTGTGCTAGGCCTGAGGATTGTTTGTACAGCTATATAGCAACAAATCATCTCTCCACTACAAACTGGCATTAGGATAAAAAAAACACTGAATTGTTGTTTTTTGTTTTATGGCACATAAAAACATAGTAATACTACATGTCATTTAGAGTCACCTAAGAGATAGTGGAATGATACATGTATGAATTTAGGATGCATGACACAATTTGTTTTGTTTAATTTTTAAAACTGGTAAAAGTGTTGCATCACCTCTCCTTGTGTGCTGGGCCTGAGGATTATTTACAAGCAACTCTTCTCCACAACAAACTTGCATGATGATCGACAAAACAAACAATATTTATGTTCAATTTCCAAATATATTCAATGTTTCACATCACCTCTCCTAGAGTGCTGGGCCTGGGGATAATTTGCAAGCAATTCACCTCTCCGCAACAAACTGGCTGGAGGATCGACAAAACAAACAACAGTTTTGTTCAGTTTCCAAATATGTTCAGTGTTTCGCATCACCTCTCCTAGAGTGCTGGACCTGAGGATTATTTGCAAGAAAATCATCTCTAAACAATACATACTGGTATTAACGATTAAGTTTGTTTTTTTAATCTTCAAAGCAATACATTTTACCGTAGCCTCGTCTTTCGGATGCGGAGGTAAATCAGATGATCCAATGTATTGGAATTGCTACAGAACCATACGAATCTATTCGAAAGTAACAGTAAGTCAGGTTTTCGGTATTCCTATTTATATGTCCGATCTCTTTTGAAAAAGGGCCAAGTTTGATAAGGTCCTCCACTAAACATATTTTTTAAAGAAACAAATTTGTTAAATGGAACTATGTAACAATTGTGCATGTTTAAAATAAACCTTATATTATGTATGAAATTGAACTCTAGGCAGTTATTTTTTGTTTTCCAAAAAAACCTTTCTTTCCAACTATGGTTAATAATATTTATCCTAAAGAACATTAGTTTAACAAAGCTAATGTATCTGATAATAACGCTTCTGTTCTTGATTTAGATCTCTCGATTGAAAATGGTGAAATAATTAGCAAAATATATGACAAGAGAGATGATTTTAATTTTGACATTGTTAATTATCCTCACTTGGATGGGGATGTTCTCCGAGCAACTTCTTATGGGGTGTATGTGTCTCAACTTATTCGTTTTTCAAGAGCTTGTACTCGAGTTGAGGACTTTAATATTCGTAATCTTTGTATAACTAAACAGTATATCAAAAGAGGTTATCACCCTATCATTTTGCAACATACTGTATGCTTGGTGGTGGACCCTTTTACAGTTCGCCACTATGCTTTCCTCTTTAATTGTACGATGACCGGACAGGCTGTGGACCCTATGATGACGCCTACCTAAAGCCCATTGGGACGGTGGCATTTGATGTTTGTCTATGATCTTTCTTGTCATGCCCTTAATGGTTTATTCTTTTACTGCTCTGGCTTCTGCCAAGTCATTGAGTACCTTCAGTGTGGCTTTCTAGGCTATTGTTTTTTTGTATTATATTTACACGAGCATATTTGTGTTTTACTTATATTGCCTATGGATGCTACCTTGTTGGTTAGAGATTAAATCATGGCGTGGATTTCTTTATTTACACTGTCCTGTTTTAATGGGATGTCGATAGGGTAAGTTTGAGGTTTGGTGCACCCTAAAACCGGTTTAAACCTCCCAGTGGCCTACTTTGCCACTGACCGTTCCAAGGCGGTAGCCCTATTGTCAATCTTTTTGTGTTTGTGATGTCGTTTGCATTTATTATTACTTTTGCCTTCTTGTTTGTCTGTTTGCGTGTTTGTTTCTGTGTTTTGTGGTTGACTGTCCTCCTTGAATGCTACTTTCCCTGTCCGATCTTTTTATATTTCTTTACAATACATATACATTATATACATGTTTTAAGTATTGAGCATTTATACATCAAATTGCGTCTTTTAGACGCAGAAGTCACACTTTCGGTTGAAAAACGTCCTAGTCGCTAATGTTCATGATGCTCACCGTCCGTTCATTCCTGTCCTTCACGTAAATGTTTCCGTACCACTATCTGTGTTCTTTCTTAACTGCCGGCACTCATATGCGAGAGACTTCCGTTTTCTGGTTGTCTGCATTTAGGTAGACATTAATGTTCTTCTCTCTGTGTCTTTCTACACTTCAGAAACGCGGTTCGGTAACGATAAGAAGTAAATTTAACTATTATTTCTCTAGGTCGCGTTTTGTTGACATCCGACCTGCTACTCGATGAACACAATCGATGTCCGTCATGCAAATTTTAACATTGGCTAGCTCAGCAACCCTCATCACGATTGACTCGGTGTCTTCATTATCACTCGTTGTGAAATTTCCAATAAATACGAACGATCTCCGACTGTATCTTTCAATGTCATTGTAGTTTTCTTACAGATCTAGAATCTGCCTTTGTAGTTCATCGTTAACAGACCAGCGCGGTTACCTCTGCTGTGAGATGAGCGACGTTAACTTCTGCAGCAACTAGCTTGTCTATGTCGCTATGGAGTAGCTCTTTCATTTTGGAGAAATCAATAATGTGGAAGTTTCATATGGATCCATCAACATATGTTATCACAAGTCTGGTGACATTCTTCTTTTTACTAGTCAGATCGCACTCTGGTCGACTGAAAGAAATGTTCAGAAAACATTGTGAATAAACATTACATTAAATAAACACAAACCAGTGATGTGAAATATTTCATAATTAACTCGCCCTGTAGGGATAGTAGTTGGAAAATACCACTCGTTCTTACTTATTTTGTACTTTTGATATTTTATTACCGTCTGAGGCAAATAACGGTTTTGTCATTTTCCGCAAAACAGTGGTTTATAACATTTACTCAAGCCAGACAGACTGAGTTTGCTACTTTTAAATTATTAATAAGTTACAAAAATGACAAATTGTGTATTCTGGCATTAGCAGGCCATAGTTAATGAATAAACAAAACTAAACAAGAAACCCATACTGATCTAAGAAACTGAATCATACTCGAGTACTCATTGATGCCCTATATTAGTTGAGAAGCACTAGGAAATAATAATGACATACATTGATTTTCAAATAAAAGAAAATCCGCCACGCGCTACACTTGTTCAGAAATGCTTTAACTACAAGAGAGTGTGGTAAGGAAGAACTAAGGAAGAAAGTTTAAAGTTTCATTCATGACCATATGTCAATATTTTGCCAAACTATAAGCTAGGTTAGGCTGCAGGTTAAAGTTTTATGAAAGGGGGCACAACTCTGCCAAACTGAGAGTCCGAGTTATTGCACATATGTGTGTAAAGTTACATGAACAGAGGTCAAATACTTTTCAAGTTATTTCCAGTTATGAGCTAATCAGTCTGCAGGTTAATGTGTTATGGAAAAGGGGCATAACTCTGCTGAAATGAAAATAAAGATATAAAAATCGGACAGGGAAAGTAGCATTCAATGACGAAGTCAACCACAAAACACAGAAACAAACACGCAAACAGCGAAAGAGAAGCCAAAAGTAATAAAAAATGCAAACGACATCACAAACACAAAAGGGTTGACAATAGGGTCCGCCTTGGAACTGTCAGTGGCCTTTTTGGCCACTACGGTTTAAACCAGGTTCTAGGGTGAACCAAACCTCACACTTACTCTATTGTCATCTCAGTTAAACGGGACAGTGTAAATAAAGAAATCCCCGCCATGAAATATTCTCTTACCAACAAGGCAGCATTAAAAGGCAATATAAGTAAATCTACAATCCCTGCCTGGTGTACTGTACGCCTTATTAACCTACAGTCCCTGCCAGGTGTACAGTACGCCTTATTAATCTACAATCCCTGCCTGGTGAACTGTATGTCTTATTAATCTACAGTCTCTGCCTGGTGTACTGTACGCCTTATTAATCTACAGTCTCTGCTTGGTGTACTGTACACCTTATTAATCTACAGTCCATGCCTGGTGTACTGTACGCCTTATTAATCTACAGTAATCTGCAGTACCTGCCTGGTGTACTGTACGCCTTATTAATCTATAGTCCCTGCCTGGTGTACTGTACGCCTTATTAATCTACAGTCCATGCCTGGTACACTGTACGCCTTATTAATCTGCAGTCCCTGCCTGGTGTCTACAGTCCCTGCCTGGTGTACTGTACGCTTTATTAATCTACAGTCCCTGCCTGGTACACTGTACGCCTTATTAATCTACAGTCCCTGCCTGGTGTCTACAGTCCCTGACTGGTGTACTGTACGCCTTATAATCTACAGTCCCTGCCTGGTGTACTGTACGCCTTATTAATCTACAGTCCCTGCCTGGTGTACTGTACGCCTTATTAATCTACAGTCCCTACATGGTGTACTGTACGCCTTATTAATCTACAGTCCCTGCCTGGTGTACTGTACGCATTATTAATCTACAACAGTCCCTAATTGGTGTACTGCATGCCTTATTAGTCTACAGTCTTTGCCTGGTGTACTGTACGCCTTATTCTTTTACAGTCCCTGCGTGGTGTACTGTACGCCTTATTTATATACAATCCGTGCCTGGTGTACTGTATGCCTTATTAATCTACTGTCCCTGCCTTTTGTACTGGACGCCTTAATAAACTACTGTCCCTGCCTGGTGTACAGTACGCCTTATTAATCTACAATCCCTGCCTGGTGTACTGTACGCCTTATTAATATACAATCCCTGCCTGGTGTACTGTACGCCTTATTAACCTACAGTCCCTGCCAGGTGTACAGTACGCCTTATTAATCTACAATCCCTGCCTGGTGTACTGTAAGACTTATTAATCTACAGTCTCTGCCTGGTGTACTGTACGCCTTATTAATCTACTGTCGCTGCCTTGTGTACTGTACACCTTATTAATCTACTGTCCCTGCCTGGTGTACAGTACGCCTTATTAATCTACAATCCCTGCCTGGTGTACAGTACGCCTTATTAATCTACAATCCCTGCCTGGTGTACAGTACGCCTTATAAATCTACAATCCCTGCCTGGTGTACTGTACGCCTTATTAACCTACAATCCCTGCCTGGTGTACTGTACGACTTATTAACCTACAGTCCCTGCCTGGTGTACTGTACGCCTTATTAATCTACAACAGTCCCTGCCAGGTGTACTGTACGCAATATTAATCTACAGTCCCTGCCTGGAGTACTGTACGCCATATTAATATACAATCCCTGCCTGGTGTACTGTACGCCTTATTAATCTACTGTCCCTGCCTGGTGTACTGTACGCCTTATAAATAGACAGTCCCTGCATGGTGTACTGTACGCCTTATTAATCTACAGTCCGGGCCTGGTGTACTGTACGCATTATTAATCTACAGTCCCTGCCTGGTGTCTACAGTCCCTACCTGGTATACTGTACACCTTATCAAAATTCAGACCCTGCCTGGTGTACTGTACGCCTTATTAATCTACAGTGCCTGCTGGTGTCTACAGTCCCTGCCTCGTGTACTGTACGCCTTATTAATCTACAGTCTCTGCCTGGTGTACTGTACGCTTTATTAATCTACAGTCCCTGCCTGGTGTAATGTATGGCTTATTAATATACAATCCCTGCCTGGTGTACTGTACGCCTTATTAATCTACAGTCCCTGCCTGGTGTATTGTACGCCTTATTAATCTACAACAGTCCCTAACTGGTGTACTGCATGCCTTATTAATCTACAGTCTCTGCCTGGTGTACTGTACGCCTTATTAATCTACAGTCCCTGCCTGGTGTACTGTACGACTTATTAATCTACAGTCCCTGCCTGGTGTACTGTACGCCTTATTAATCTACAACAGTCCCTGCCTGGTGTACTGTACGCCTTATAAATCTAGAGTCCCTGCCTGGTGTACTGTAGGCCTTATTAATATACTATCCTTGTCTGGTGTACTGTACGCCTTATTAATATACTGTCCCTGCCTGGTGTACTGTTCGCCTTATTAATCTACAATCCCTGCCTGGTGTACAGTATGCCTTATTAATCTACAATCCCTGCCTGGTGTACTGTACGCCTTATTAATCTACAGTCTCTGCCTGGTGTACTGTACGCCTTATTAATCTACAGTCCCTGCCTGGTGTACTGTACGCCTTATTAATCTACAGTCCCTGCCTGGTGTACTGTATGGCTCATTAATATACAATCCTTGCCTGGTGTGCTGTACGCCTTATTAATTTACAGTCTCTGCCTGGTGTACTACATGCCTTATTAATCTGCATTCTCTCCCTGGTGTACTGTATGCCTTATTAATCTACAGTCTCTGCCTGGTGTACTGTACGCCTTATTAATCTACAGTCTCTGCTTGGTGTACTGTACGCCTTATTAATCTACAGTCCATGCCTGGTGTATTGTACGCCTTATTAATCTACAGTAATCTGCAGTCCCTGCCTGGTGTACTGTACGCTTTATTAATCTACAGTCTCTGCCTGGTGTACTGTACGCCTTATTAATCTTCAGTCCCTGCCTGGTGTACTGTACGCCTTATTAATCTACAACAGTCCCTGACTGGTGTACTGCATGCCTTACTAATCTACAGTCCCTGCCTGGGGTACTGTACGTCTTATTAATCTAAAGTCCCTGTCCGGTGTACTGTATGGCTTATTAATATACAATCCCTGCCTGGTGTACTGTACGCCTTATTAATCTACAGTCCCTGCCTGGTGTACTGTATGCATTATTAATCTACATCAGCCCCTGCCTGGTATACTGCATGCCTTATTAATCTACAGTCCCTTCCTGGTGTACTGTACGCCTTATTAATATGTAATCCCTGCCTGGTTTACTGTACGCCTTATTAATCTACTGTCCCTGCCTGGTGTACTGTACGCCTTATTAACCTACTGTCCCTGCCTGGTATACAGTACGCCTTATTAATCTACAATCCCTGCCTGGTGTACTGTACGCCTTATTAATCTACAATCCCTGCCTGGTGTAATGTACGCCTTATTAACCAACAATCCCTGCCTGGTGTACTGTAAGCCGTATTAACCTACAGTCCATGCCTGGTGTACTGTACGACGTAATAATCTACAGTCCCTGCCTGGTGTACTGTACACCTTATTAATCTACAACAGTCCCTGCCTGGTGTACTGTACGCCTTATTAACCTACAGTCCCTGCCTGGTGTACTGTAAGACGTATTAATCTACTGTCCCTGCTTGGTGTACTGTACACCTTATTAATCTACAACAGGCCCTGCCTGGTGTACTGTATGCCTTATTAATATACAATCCCTGCCTGGTGTACAGCACGCCTTATTATTCTACTGTCCCTGCCTGGTGTACTGTACACCTTATTAATCTACAATCCCTGCCTGGTGTACAGTACGCCTTATTAATCTACATTCCCTGCCTGGTGTACTGTACGCCTTATTAATCTACAGTCTCTGCCTGGTGTTCTGTACGCCTTATTAATCTACAGTCTCTGACAGGTGTACTGTACGCCTTATTAATTTACAGTCTCTGCCTGGTGTACTACATGCCTTATTAATCTACAGTCTCTGCCTGGTGTACTGCATGATGTAGTAATCTACAGTCTCTGCCTGGTGTACTGTACGCCTTATTAATCTACAGTCTCTGCCTGGTGTACTGTATGCCTTATTAATCTACAGTCTCTGCCTGGTGTACTGTACGCCTTATTAATCTACAGTCTCTGCTTGGTGTACTTTACGCCTTATTAATCTACAGTCCCTGCCTGGTGTACTGTACGCCTTATTAATCTACAGTAATCTACAGTCCCTGCCTGGTGTACTGTACGCCTTATTAATCTACAGTCCCTGCCTGGTGTATTGTACGCCTTATTAATCTACAATCCCTGCCTGGTGTACACTGTACGCCTTATTAATCTACAGTCCCAGCCTGGGGTCTACAGTCCCTGCCTGGTGTACTGTACGCCTTATTAATATACAGTCCCTGCCTGGTGTACTGTACGCCTTATTAATCTACATTCCCTGCCTGGTGTACTGTATGCCTTATTAATCTACAACAGTCCCTAACTGGTGAACTACATGCCTTATTAATCTACAGTCTTTGCCTGTTGTACTGTACGCCTTATTTATTTACAGTCCCTGCCTGGTGTACTCTACTGTCCCTGCCTGGTGTACTGTACGCCTTATTAACCTACTGTCCCTGCCTGGTGTACAGTACGCCTTATTAATCTACAATCCCTGCCTGGTGTACTTTACGCCTTATTAATATACAATCCCTGCCTGGTGAACTGTACGCCTTATTAACCTACAGTCCCTGCCTGGTGTACTGTACGCCTTATTAACCTACAGTCCCTGCCTGGTGTACTGTACGCCTTTTTAATCTACAACAGTCCCTGTCTGGTGTACTGTACGCCTTATTAATCTACAGTCCCTGTCTGGTGTACTGTACGCCTTATTAATATACAATCCCTGCCTGGTGTACTGTACGCATTATTAATCTACTGTCCCTGCCTGGTGTACTGTATGCCTTATTAATCTACTGTCCCTGCCTGGTGTACAGTACGCCTTATTAATATACAGTCCCTGCCTGGTGTACTGTACGCCTTATTAACCTAAAGTCCCTGCCTTGTGTTCTGTACGCCTTATTAACCTACAATCATTGCCTGGTGTACTTTACGTCTTATTAACCTAAAGTCCCTGCCTTGTGTTCTGTACGCCTTATTAACCTACAGTCCCTGCCTGGTGTACTTTACGTCTTATTAACCTACAGTCCCTGCCTGGTGTACTCTATGCTTTATTAACCTACAGTCCATGCCTAGTGTTCTGTACGCCTTATTAACCTACAGTCATTGCCTGGTGTACTTTACGTCCTATTAACCTAAAGTCCCTGCCTTGTGTTCTGTACGCCTTATTAACCTACAGTCCCTGCCTGGTGTACTTTACGGCTTATTATTCTACAGTCCTAGCCTGGTGTTTACAGTCCCTGCCTGGAGTACTGTACGCCTTTTTAATCTACAGTCCCTGCCTGGTGTACTGTACGCCTTATTAATCTACAGTCCCTGCCTGGTGTACTGTATGCCTTATTAATCTACAGTCCCTACATGGTGTACTGTACGCCTTATTAGTCTACAGTCCCTGCCTGGTGTACTGTATGCCTTATTAATCTACAACAGTCCCTAACTGGTGTACTGCATGCCTTATTAATCTACAGTCTTTGTCTGTTGTACTGTACGCCTTATTTATTTACAGTCCCTGCCTGGTGTACTGTACGCCTTATTAATATAAAATCCGTGCCTGGTGTACTGTACGCCTTATTAATCTACTGTCCCTGCCTGGTGTACTGTACGCCTTATTAACCTACTGTCCCTGCCTGGTGTACAGTACGCCTTATTAATCTACAATCCCTGCCTGGTGTACTGTACGCCTTATTAAAAAAACAATCCCTGCCTGGTGAACTGTACGCCTTATTAACCTACAGTCCCTGTCTGGTGTACTGTACGCCTTATTAACCTACATTCCCTGTCTGGTGTACTGTACGCCTTATTAATCTACAATCCCTGCCTGGTGTACTTTACGCCTTATTAATATACAATCCCTGCCTGGTGAACTGTACGCCTTATTAACCTACAGTCCCTGCCTGGTGTACTGTACGCCTTATTAACCTACAGTCCCTGCCTGGTGTACTGTACGCCTTTTTAATCTACAACAGTCCCTGTCTGGTGTACTGTACGCCTTATTAATCTACAGTCCCTGTCTGGTGTACTGTACGCCTTATTAATATACAATCCCTGCCTGGTGTACTGTACGCCTTATTAATCTACTGTCCCTGCCTGGTGTACTGTATGCCTTATTAATCTACTGTCCCTGCCTGGTGTACAGTACGCCTTATTAATATACAGTCCTTGCCTGGTGTACTGTACGCCTTATTAACCTAAAGTCCCTGCCTTGTGTTCTGTACGCCTTATTAACCTACAATCATTGCCTGGTGTACTTTACGTCTTATTAACCTAAAGTCCCTGCCTTGTGTTCTGTACGCCTTATTAACCTACAGTCCCTGCCTGGTGTACTTTACGTCTTATTAACCTACAGTCCCTGCCTGGTGTACTCTATGCTTTATTAACCTACAGTCCATGCCTAGTGTTCTGTACGCCTTATTAACCTACAGTCATTGCCTGGTGTACTTTACGTCCTATTAACCTAAAGTCCCTGCCTTGTGTTCTGTACGCCTTATTAACCTACAGTCCCTGCCTGGTGTACTTTACGGCTTATTATTCTACAGTCCTAGCCTGGTGTTTACAGTCCCTGCCTGGAGTACTGTACGCCTTTTTAATCTACAGTCCCTGCCTGGTGTACTGTACGCCTTATTAATCTACAGTCCCTGCCTGGTGTACTGTATGCCTTATTAATCTACAGTCCCTACATGGTGTACTGTACGCCTTATTAATCTACAGTCCCTGCCTGGTGTACTGTATGCCTTATTAATCTACAACAGTCCCTAACTGGTGTACTGCATGCCTTATTAATCTACAGTCTTTGTCTGTTGTACTGTACGCCTTATTTATTTACAGTCCCTGCCTGGTGTACTGTACGCCTTATTAATATAAAATCCGTGCCTGATGTACTGTACGCCTTATTAATCTACTGTCCCTGCCTGGTGTACTGTACGCCTTATTAACCTACTGTCCCTGCCTGGTGTACAGTACGCCTTATTAATCTACAATCCCTGCCTGGTGTACTGTACGCCTTATTAAAAAAACAATCCCTGCCTGGTGAACTGTACGCCTTATTAACCTACAGTCCCTGCCTGGTGTACTGTACACCTTATTAACCTACATTCCCTGTCTGGTGTACTGTACGCCTTATTAATATACAATCCCTGCCTGGTGTACTGTACGCCTTATTAATATAATGTCCCTGCCTGGTGTACTGTACGCCTTATTAATCTACTGTCCCTGCTTGGTGTACAATACGCCTTATTAATCTACAGTCTCTGCCTGATGTACTGTATGCCTTATTAATCTACAGTCTCTGCCTGGTGTACTGTATGCCTTATTAATCTACAGTCTCTGCTTGGTGTACTTTACGCCTTATTAATCTACAGTCCCTGCCTGGTGTACTGTACGCCTTATTAATCTACAGTAATCTACAGTCCCTGCCTGGTGTACTGTACGCCTTATTAATCTACAGTCCCTGCCTGGTGTATTGTACGCCTTATAAATCTACAATCCCTGCCTGGTGTACACTGTACGGCTTATTAATCTACAGTCCCAGCCTGGTGTCTACAGTCCCTGCCTGGTGTACTGTACGCCTTATTAATCTACAGTCCCTGCCTGGTGTACTGTACGCCTTATTAATCTACAGTCCCTGTCTGGTGTACTGTATGCCTTATTAATCTACAACAGTCCCTAACTGGTGAACTGCATGCCTTATTAATCTACAGTCTTTGCCTGTTGTACTCTACGCCTTATTTATTTACAGTCCCTGCCTGGTGTACTCTACTGTCCCTGCCTGGTGTACTGTACGCCTTATTAGCCTACTGTCCCTGCCTGGTGTACAGTACGCCTTATTAATCTACAATCCCTGCCTGGTGTACTGTACGCCTTATTAATATACAATCCCTGCCTGGTGAACTGTACGTCTTATTAACCTACAGTCCCTGCCTGGTGTACTGTACGCCTTATTAACCTACAGTCCCTGCCTGGTGTACTGTACGCCTTTGTAATCTACAACAGTCCCTGTCTGGTGTACTGTACGCCTTATTAATCTACAGTCCCTGTCTGGTGTACTGTACGCCTGATTAATATACAATTCCTGCCTGGTGTACTGTACGCCTTATTAATCTACTGTCCCTGCCTGGTGTACTGTATGCCTTATTAATCTACTGTCCCTGCCTGGTGTACAGTACGCCTTATTAATCTACAATCCCTGCCTGGTGTACTGTACGCCTTATTAACCTAAAGTCCCTGCCTTGTGTTCTGTACGCCTTATTAACCTACAATCATTGCCTGGTGTACTTTACATCTTATTAACCTAAAGTCCCTGCCTTGTGTTCTGTACGCCTTATTAACCTACAGTCCCTGCCTGGTGTACTTTACGTCTTATTAACCTACAGTCCCTGCCTGGTGTACTCTATGCTTTATTAACCTACAGTCCATGCCTAGTGTTCTGTACGCCTTATTAACCTACAGTCATTGCCTGGTGTACTTTACGTCCTATTAACCTAAAGTCCCTGCCTTGTGTTCTGTACGCCTTATTAACCTACAGTCCCTGCCTGGTGTACTTTACGGCTTATTATTCTACAGTCCTAGCCTGGTGTCTACAGTCCCTGCCTGGTGTACTGTACGCCTGATTAATCTACAGTCCCTGCCTGGTGTACTGTACGCCTTATTAATCTACAGTCCCTGCCTGGTGTACTGTATGCCTTATTAATCTACAGTCCCTACATGGTGTACTGTACGCCTTATTAATCTACAGTCACTGCATGGTGTACTGTATGCCTTATTAATCTACAACAGTCCCTAACTGGTGTACTGCATGCCTTATTAATCTACAGTCTTTGCCTGTTGTACTGTGCGCCTTATTTATTTACAGTCCCTGCCTGGTGTACTGTACGCCTTATTAATATACAATCCGTGCCTGGTGTACTGTACGCCTTATTAATCTACTGTCCCTGCCTGGTGTACTGTACGCCTTATTAACCTACTGTCCCTGCCTGGTGTACAGTACGCCTTATTAATCTACAATCCCTGCCTGGTGTACTGTACGCCTTATTAACCTACAGTCCCTGCCTGGTGTACTGTACGCCTTATTAATATACAATCCCTGCCTGGTGAACTGTACGCCTTATTAACCTACAGTCCCTGCCTGGTGTACTGTACGCCTTATTAACCTACAGTCCCTGTCTGGTGTACTGTACGCCTTATTAATATACAATCCCTGCCTGGTGTACTGTACGCCTTATTAATCTACTGTCCCTGCCTGGTGTACTGTACGCCTTATTAATCTACTGTCCCTGCCTGGTGTACTGTACGCCTAATTAATCTACTGTCCCTGCTTGGTGTACAGTACGCCTTATTAATCTACAATCCCTGCCTGGTGTACTGTACGCCTTATTAACCTAAAGTCCCTGCCTTGTGTTCTGTACGCCTTATTAACCTACAATCATTGCCTGGTGTACTTTACATCTTATTAACCTAAAGTCCCTGCCTTGTGTTCTGTACGCCTTATTAACCTACAGTCCCTGCCTGGTTTACTTTACGTCTTATTAACCTACAGTCCCTGCCTGGTGTACTCTATGCTTTATTAACCTACAGTCCATGCCTAGTGTTCTGTACGCCTTATTAACCTACAGTCATTGCCTGGTGTACTTTACGTCCTATTAACCTAAAGTCCCTGCCTTGTGTTCTGTACGCCTTATTAACCTACAGTCCCTGCCTGGTGTACTTTATGGCTTATTATTCTACAGTCCTAGCCTGGTGTCTACAGTCCCTGCCTGGTGTACTGTACGCCTTATTAATCTACAGTCCCTGCCTGGTGTACTGTACGCCTTATTAATCTACAGTCCCTGCCTGGTGTACTGTATGCCTTATTAATCTACAGTCCCTACATGGTGTACTGTACGCCTTATTAATCTACAGTCACTGCATGGTGTACTGTATGCCTTATTAATCTACAACAGTCCCTAACTGGTGTACTGCATGCCTTATTAATCTACAGTATTTGCCTGTTGTACTGTGCGCCTTATTTATTTACAGTCCCTGCCTGGTGTACTGTACGCCTTATTAATATACAATCCGTGCCTGGTGTACTGTACGCCTTATTAATCTACTGTCCCTGCCTGGTTTACTGTACGCCTTATTAACCTACTGTCCCTGCCTGGTGTACAGTACGCCTTATTAATCTACAATCCCTGCCTGGTGTACTGTACGCCTTATTAACCTACAGTCCCTGCCTGGTGTACTGTACGCCTTATTAATATACAATCCCTGCCTGGTGAACTGTACGCCTTATTAACCTACAGTCCCTGCCTGGTGTACTGTACGCCTTATTAACCTACAGTCCCTGTCTGGTGTACTGTACGCCTTATTAATATACAATCCCTGCCTGGTGTACTGTACGCCTTATTAATCTACTGTCCCTGCCTGGTGTACTCGACGCTTTATTAATCTACTGTCCCTGCCTGGTGTACTGTACGCCTTAGTAATCTACTGTCCCTGCTTGGTGTACAGTACACCTTATTAATCTACAATCCCTGCCTCTTGTACTGTACGCCTTATTAACCTAAAGTCCCTGACTTGTGTTCTGTACGCCTTATTAACCTACAGTCATTGTCTGGTG